>JAGFNQ010000027.1:0-135000 GCA_024364735.1 Boesenbergia rotunda | reverse complement strand
AATGAGGATCTATTACTACACAATGTGAGAAAACTGAATCCTCAATCTGTTTGCCAAGAATGCTGAAGACAATTGTTAACACTGCAAGTCAGTAGGTAATTCTTATCAAGTGACTATAACTTGGGATGATAAAAGAACAGAGGATCAGTCATCTCCTCGTGCTTTTGCTGTGATGAAAAAGCCACAACTCTTTGTTGTAAAACGAATTGAGCTTCTAGATAGGGTGATACCAACCTCTTGCTTAGGTGCATGCCATCAATCGCTTGCTTGATCTGCACATTCACTTAGAACTACTCAACTTGCTCCTCAATTGTTATTAAATTGTTAAAAAAAAAATAGAAGAGTCCTAACAGATAAGCTTCTAAAACAGTAGAACAAACAAGGTCAAATGCGCCATGTTGTTGAGCATCCTCTGCGTTTGGACTTTATAAAGTGGTCAAATGATCTATAATATTCAAATGAGAGAAAAAAGTATTCCCTGCTAATGCATTATCGATTGGATGAATATAAAGTTAAACTAGGTATTCCTTCTGCAGAGCAACAACGGAAGCTCGCACAAGATTTTTCACAAATTCTAAGGAAAAAAATCGAAGAGGGAAAAAAAACTTCATGAGGCAGAAGAGCATTTAAACCATCCAAAGAAACAAACCTCTCTTGACTGTTCATCGTTGCTCGGACAATGCTGTTCCCTCTTTGGATATAGAACTAAAAGGGGAGAACATTGAAGCTCAGATCAACATCATGTTCAATACATCCATCAATTCATTTTACTTTTCTTAATGGAGAAGAAATCTCCACTCGGCCAAAAAAGGGAAGTGGCGCATTTCCTTATAGAATGCCTACAACAGATGCTCAAGAACAAGCAAGAAAACAATGGAGTACAGAGTTCATCAGGTCTCCGTGCTTTTGAAGACCACTTATAGGAGTTCCTTGTTGTTTGAGTCATCAGACTATCAGAGTGTTGAGTTTTCACCCAGCACAAAATCCAAAACCACGGGGCCCAGAGCAAAAGAAGAATTATGGCCTTCCTCTCATTAAGTAGGATTCGCTCTCATTTGAACAAAGAATTGGGCGGTTTTCCTAAATTCCCAGTGCAAATCCAAAAGGCAGCACGTGATACATATAGTGAAGCCACAGATTTATGGCCCATGGTTGATCAAGATCCTTGGAAATCTCCAATAACAGCATAGGAAAACAAAATAGTTACTATACTAAGTCAGACGAGAATATACGTGTATTATATTACCAATTTTAACATGGCGCTCACCTTTGCTATGATTGAGATGATGGCATTCTTCAAAGTTGAAATAGAAGACCAATCATTCCTCCTGTTCATGCTCACATAGTAAAAAAGAAACCTCAAGGCTGATCTGTTAATTTGGTTCGCCTTTCCTTTTACACTCGCCAGAGCCAATCCAAAACTCACTTGGGGGAAACAGGTCGCTGATTCATTAGCCGATAAACTCTATTATGAAAAAGACAAAATAGAGATTGTTTTTTCTTTTTCTTGATTTACCTGGTTCAGAAAGTGGAGGAGCAGCTTTAAAAAGTCAGGTCCCATATGCTTTTGCAGAGAAGGTACATGTGGCATGGGTCCTCAATCAATGCCATGCAATTGACACTAAAAAAAGAAAATAAAAGGAGAGGAGAGAGCCAGAGAGGAGTCGCACAGGGAGGAAAACAACAAGGTGGGGGAAGGAGGTGGGAGGAAGGAGAGCAATGCATTACCTCTTTGTGCAGGCTTTTGGGTCCCATCTTTTCTTCCTGTTTTCTCTTCCTGATCTCCATGTCCTTCTCCACCTACAGCTGCTGTTCCTCTCTCTGCAATTATAGCTGTGTTTTTTTTTTTTTTTGCTCCACCTGTTTTGCTTAAATGAAAATTTTGATGGGGAGAGGATGGAGGTTGGAGAAGAGCTGCTTTCAGGGCCACAGTCGTAGAAGTGAATGTATTAGGAAGGAAGAGGACAAGTGATGTCAGCCAAATCTAGCAGGGAGATTTCTGACAGATTTAATGGGTCTATAAACTAGCAGTTGCTCATTTACCTCATTCTCAACAACCAGCAGCGTTCCTGAAAAATTAAGTAAAAGAAAAGTCACCTGCTGCGGTTCTGAAGGGAAACTGGAGACACGAAAAAAATTTTATAGAATGTATCCTTTTTACTGTTCAACACAAGAAGACAACGAGATTGCATTGAAGGCAATGATCCAAAACTGAGCATGTTCTTGGTAAAGAAGAAAGAGGGACCAGCTTTTCTGAGTTCAATCTGATAGGGTGCAGGTCTTAATTGAAGCGCATGTCTTTGTACGCTAGCACATGCAGTGCAACGCCACATGAAGCTGCTGCTTCTGCTCTGAGAAATTGAACAGGACGAGCTCATCAATGAACTGCCACTTGATACTATAAATGTCGACTAAGATCGTATCCTAATTTTTGAACTGATTAAGTGACAGAGTTGTAAATTACTTTTCCAACACACTGACGATGATTGGTTATTAGAACGAAGAGTTTAGAAAATAAATCAAAGTAAAAAAAACTGAATTTTCGTTAAAATGATTGCAAAGAAAAATGTCACTTGGTAAGGTAGACTGGTTCTTGTCCACAGGTGACATAATTTGGATCTCTTATAAAGGACGATATACAAGGCAAGAAAAACCAAATGTGCAGCACTCATCATGCTACACGTACTACTACAGTGAAAAAATCTTTCACTGCTTAACATTTCATCATTATAGCTAGGCTTTGTCACGTTGCAAATAAATGTTGCTTCTTCCACTGCAATTGCTTTTCTGGTCCAACTTTGAACGGCTGGGTGTTCCCCCGTTTTGAGGTCAAATTGCATGGTTACCTCAACAAGCAAGATGCAGGGCTAGAACATAAAGAACCACCAGCGTACAACCCTTTGGTGTCGCCAAAAAGGGAAAGAAAGGTAAGCGAGCTCACCATAGAACAGCTGCAGCGTTGCAGCAGAACATCTGCAGGGATTTCGACAATGGCCCTTTTTTTTTTCTTCTCAATTACAATGGAATGGTTGTTGCTTCGTTGCAACTGACTGCTGGTCACTCCCTTCAAACTCCATCAGCCTCGGAATGTAAAGTCTCTTACTGTAGAGATTGACCCGGGACTATGGTACAACGATAGAATGATGATTAATCACTATTTTAGATATTCACGATTTGATCCTTCACTATAGTATATTTTATAAAAAAAAAATTCAAATGAGACGCGAATCCTAAAATGCTAAGCTTCTAAATCGTACCGTGAGCGTTTCTTAATTTATCGTGATGACCAATAAAATTTTTTTATAGAACTGAATCTATCATCCCATATTCGTTTATTATTTGATCCAATATTTTTTTTCTTACTCTAGAGATTGGATGAATTATTAAGGAACGTGTCAAGACGGGACAGAGATCACAAGTTAATTCCTTTGAGTAATACAAAAACTCGTTATAGAATTTCATACGAATTGTTTGGCGCAAAGAAATACATGGTGATTGACATAAAAAACATCGTTATTTTGGGAACACTGTACAGATCTTTAGGCTGGACATTAATTTTGCCAAGAAATATAATAAAAGAGTTTAACACAATTATAATAAAAGATCGACGTAGGCAAAGCCGATAAAATAATTTTTTTTCAATGTGTTCCATTGATAAATAAATCAGTTAATCCATTAATTAGCTTACTCCTCAATATTACAATTAATTTTACCGTACCTACATTATCTCTCATCCACTAACTCAATTAACTCCTAATGTTACTATTAATTTTACAGTACATGCATTATCTCTCATCCACTGCGAGAGTGTTTGGGAGAACTTTTGTTTTGAAAAATGATTCTTGTACAGATTATTTTGAAGTCAGTAAAAGCTAAAGCATGGAGTGTTTGAAATAAAATCTAAAAGCTGATACAAAGTAAAGTTTGAGTGTTTGGTAAATAATTGCTTCCGAGCTTAATTTTTAGTTAAATGACAACAATATTCTTAAACTATATAAATTATTTTTTTAATTATCTAAATATAATTTTGATACACTATCAATAATGTTTTATATATTTATTATTATATTTTGAATATTATATCAAAATTAATTTTTTTTAATAATATATATGTTTAAAAAATATTTAATTAATAAAAATATAAATATAAAAAAATTATAAAATTTATAAAAATTTATAAAAAAATTATAAATATATAAATTATATGAAAATATAAAATTTTATTTAAAACTACGGTGGCAATTATGTAAAATGATAAATTATTAAGGGTATAAATGTCTACTTTTAATTCTAGACCATAAGCAAAAAAGCAGAAGCAGAAAAAAACATCAAATTCTTGCTTCCAGCTTTTGGCTAAAAGTTATAGAAGTTAAAGCAGAATCTGATATTCACAAACACTCAAAAGTACTTCTATGTAGCTAGAATCTAAAAAGCAGCTAGCAGAAGCTCTCCCAAACACTCCCTAACTCAATTACATACTCGCTATTCCAAATATACTGAACATAGATCATATCTATAACCACTAACTTTCATTCTAATTAAAACATATCAATTTTATCAACAATTCATCCCTTAAATTAATGTTCCAATGCAAGAAGGACGTGTGCGACGTCCGAGGGACAAGAAGCCGGAAGGAAGGACGCTCGAGGGGCGAAAGACCGGAGTCGGGTTCGGGTGAATCTAACTCTGATTAGCCAGAAATCACCCAAGAAAATCGGAAGTCGCGTTGGAGAGTGGTCAACGGTTGCTGACCAAAAGACCCACTCTCGAGCACCCATAAGCATACGGGCGCCTGGGCCCTCGGGCACCTGAGCACTTGGCGCCCGAGTACTCGGGCGCCGGAGTTTATATAGGCACCCGAGAGGTTGTTTTTAGCCGTTTGCGAACGTTGCTCTTTGAATAATTATCAGGCCACGTGTCAGGCGCCCAAGAGCACTTGATCACCCTATAAGTGTCATATCAGCAAACAGATAACTCTGGTTGAGGTTATAAATAGGCCCCTAGAGCTTAGTTTCAATCAATCCATCAACTGCATATAATTCAATTATTAGTTTTCCTCTGTCTTGTGCTTCAAAGTCTGTAAAAGGTTTCTCCGCCAGAAGAAGATTTTGATATTGAGCTTCAGTCATTTTGGATTAGCAACCACCTAAGTTGCAACCAAGTAAATCTCTGTGTCTTAGCCTTTTACTGGTTAATTAGTTTATGTTTGTTTTAACTGATTATTGCAACTAATTTGAATTCTTTGTGAGACCGCACAAAAGATTAGTTTTTATTTTATAGCGGCAATTCACCCCGGTTTTGTCGGTCCACCTCGACCCGACACTTTTGGTTACTATGGTATTATATCTTTTCTTTTATGTAAACATTATCAGCCGTGTTGGCTGAAGGATTATGGTGGCCGTGTAGGCTTTGTACTCATACCTCATATGTCCGCCGTATAAGAGATGTGTTGTCCAATTTTCTATTGGATATGCAGCTCCCCGGGGGCGTGACAAATATGGCCCCCACCACACCTACTCATACACCACCCTCGTCCTCTAGACACTCGCAGTCAGCTCAGTCCATGAGCCGATAGTTCCACACTAGTCCATGAGCCGATAGTTCCTCTAGACACTCGCAGTTAGCTCAGTCTATTTGATTTTTTTTTTTTACTTCTAAGCCTTTTTGGAATCTCTTCAGGAGGGCCAGACAGCCACCCAATGATGGTTGGAGGGCAACCAGACACTTTCTAAAGAACAATTCCAAGAGATTAGGGATCATTTCCAGATGACAAGGGATTTTCAACAGAACATGTCAAGTTTTGTCTTCGATTACTATGATGAGAGAGAGCGCATGAGGAAATTTATAGATGATGTTTTTATTACTCAGTAGCAGATCTACTCCCTCTATCAGTTCCATGAGCAGATTGGAAACATAGAGGGCATATCTAGGTTCCCTCCGAGACGTCGTGCGCCTCTGCCTGACTAGTTGCCTCCCGACCCTTACCCTCCGTCATCGTTTAGACCACCGACTCTCCACCCTCCCCCCTCATTTTTGATCACAATGGGATACTATGTTATCTAGGTCGGAGGGGTATGTACATATGTACATAGTCGGTTTCAGTTAGTTCGATTGCACTTGGTTTCTTCTTTGCTTTGCAATTGTTTCGCTTATTTCAGTTTTGCCTGAGTTGGTCATTTTCTTAGAGTTAGTTGGATGCACATTATTTCTACTTGCCTTGTTCTTAGGTAGATACTTTCACATTTTAGTTTTCATTTATGATGTCATTTGTTTCTACTAGTATGTTAAGTAAATACTTGTCTCTATCTTCATTAGCACGAATTAAGCATTATTTTATTGAGATGTTTGAGTTTAGCTTAGTTTTAGGATCTTTTTACACTTTGTATATTTTTGAAAAGTTGATAACTTGATAAATAGTAATGATTCATATAACTTGCTAGTACTTGTACCCCATGGTGATCTTTTAAATTGTATTTTGGTTACTAAATATGACTCGGATCATTAAAACTCACTCGAAAAAAATTGAATCTCATTTTGCTTGTATAGTTAGAGCTAGAAATTGAGTTAGTGCTACAATCTTGAAGCACTCAAAAAAAATTGAATTGAATAAGGAATTAAAAGATAGTTTCGTAAGTTGAAACTAGTAATTTACCCTTTTAAGACCGAGTTACGTTATTGGGGAAACGAATGCTAGGTTTCTCTTGATCTGAGCACGCCTTTGAGAACACGAGCAGTTAAAAACAAAGGAACCATGCACGTGGCAGGTAAGTGTCTATCACCAGGACTACGTGGAAACCAGTTAAATGATGACATGACTAGGCATTAGAATTAACACTTGATAAATATGACACTCATTGCACTGAGTACGGAGAACTTCTACTTAGGCTATTTTCAAATTATTTTGTATCATTCTTATTAGTGATATTGTTGGATAGAGATATGTTATATCGCTAGGAATTATGATGCAGGACAACTGATACATAAGTATGTGCAGAGTGTTTATTTGAGGACAGGTAAAAGTTTAAGTCTGAGAGTGTGATGAGTATAAATTTGATACCTTTTATCCTTATTTTCACGCTCATTTACTTGCTTTTATTGATTCATGTTGTTATGCCCATTTCTTAACTTTTATCGGCATATTTCTATTTCTAGTTCGGAGACCTGTCTTTCTCATACTTTCACTTTCAGGGAGCATTTTGGAGCTAAACGGATGAGAAAAGGAGAAAATCAGTTCTGGAAGACTAACAAAACTGGTCTTGGTCCCAGAGGCACGGGCTCTGCAACTTCCACGACCGGGTTGTGCCCCTGGCACGGCCCGTGCGCTTCTTCAGGCAAGGTTGTGCCCCCTGCACAGTTGTGCAGTCCGCCGGGATAGGGTCATGCCCCATGGTACAGCCTGTGCTTCATTTCTTAGCTCTAGCCGTGCCACTTAGGCATGACCATACTCCGGCCATGTGTCCCAATCAAGACCTGGCCGTGCCAACCAAGCACGATCATGCTCAAGTCATGCCTTTTTAGTCGAGAGTGGCATGGTCAGGCCGTGCCACCCAGCATGATTGTGCTTTGGCCGCGCCATTCCAACGGAGTGTGGTGCCACACCACTCGGCCCGTGCTACGGGGCCATGTTAGGGCAACGAACTTTGAGTATAAAAAGGAATTTTCTCCTCTTTGCAAGAGGAAGGAGTTTCCCTTTTGTGGGGAGTCATCTCTAAGCTCAACCCTATCTTTTCAGTGATCTCTGGTGACTCTAAGACATCTCTAACGTTCTCCTATCTCTGTGAATGCTTGGATGGGATCCGATGACTCGTCTTCAAGGACAGGTAGGCTTCGTCATCTCCCTCTCTAGATTTGCTTGTGAAGTTTTCCATTTTTGAGTCTTTCCGCTTCTCTCCATTTCTTGTGAGTAGATCTCCATATGTTATAAGGTTAGGAAGTAGATGTGGTGTCACGCCCCGAGGAGCCGCTCGTCCGATACCGATCAGACAGCTACTCCCTCGTCCCGGCGGACAATCCAAAAACCAGATCACCACGACTACCTCAGCCTACTTGTACCACAGCCTATAGGGCTGGAACAAGCGACTGTACAAAGCGAAAACGAAAACGACGACAAGCTGCGTACCGGTACGACTTACGACAAAACCAAAACAGAATCGAGGCCTCCATGGCACACAAAAGTACAACTATACTGCCGTAAAATGGACGACACAATGGAGCACAACATATGACAGCGGAAGTGAAAAGAAACAAAACTAATAAAAGGAAAGGGTACCAACATGTACCACAACCAAAACATCCAACAACCGCGGAAATCGTCTCGGAGACACATGAACTGGGACAGGCTGTTGGGCAATCCAGACGATCATCCTGAAAAGAGAAAAAAAACAGAGCTAACGGGGTGAGTCCTAAGAACTCAGCGAATACAGTATAATATGCACAGGAATAAATACTAGCAGTAAGTTACCATCTACCACAATAATAAACATAAATGCAGTAAGAAGGGAATACAGAGCTGAACCATAAGAAACTAAGGAAATACATACCTATCTGTATCGATCCAAACCCGGTAGTATGCATGTCAACCAAGTGCAGCAATCAAGTGCAGCAAACACAACCAAATGCAGAGGTGCAGAGCATGCTCATGATGCAACATGGGTCACCCCTGACACCAGTCGGTATAAGTCACGGAAGCACGCGAACCGAGTGGGTAGTGCTCTGACTTGGTCTTCCCTGCACGAACAGACGGTCTATGAGGTGGTACACGCGAGACCGAATGGGTAGGGTCGGAGACCATAAACGTACCCCACCATCGGGTGAAGTAACGCTCTAAACGTCCCTCGCTATCATCGGATAGGTAGGGGACCTGTTGCAGCGCCGGGTCCGCCAACGGGGCTACACGACAGGTCATGTGGCAGGTCTGACGGCCCATCTCAACCACTAGGAGAGTCAAAGGTGTAGCGACCCGCCTTCTCTACCTTAGACGGATCGTTACTTTTCTCTACTTCTCAACTCTTTTACATGACTAAAAGTGCGGAAATCTTTTTTTTTTTAAACTTTTAAATTCATCTAACAATTATATTCTAACTTAAGCAATCATGCATAATAACATATCACCCTTCTATCCCAAAAGCTCGCAAGATGATAAACATTGAAGCTTGCCTCGCCCAACTCAAACTGCAGGTATCAGTCGACTGATACTGTATCAGTCGACTGATAGGCCTGAAATCAGAAAACTCAGGTTTCGGCAGTTGCTTCTCAGCTTCTCCATACCTATAATTTCGAGCCATATGGAATCATTGCACCATTTCTACACTCTATGACAGTTTTCAAATGAGTTTAGCCAATCAAAACGAATCCATAAACTTGAAATTTGGACTTTTGCGGAGGAACATAAACTATTCAAGATATATGAACTTTAACACTAAAGTTTGTACCAATCTTGATTCCTATGTACTCATAACTCCAAATGCACGTTCTATAACCCTGCTAAAGCATTATAAAATGTGGATGCAACTTTTCTAAACATTTATAAGCAATAAAACTTAATTCAAAGAGAATTTGATACTATCTTGGCACATGCGTCTATTTTCTAACAAAGTATCAATATCTCCATCTACTCACATTTCTACTCATCCAATGCAAACATAAGAATATATAAGCTAAATGAAATGACATGGAATCTTTACTCTAAGCAATTGAGCATGTAAAACTATCCAAAACTTAAATGTTCGCTAAACTCCATAAAGCAAGAACTTGCAATTCAAATGTACTATAACATTGTGAATTAAATAACTAAATTGTCTCGTGCCAAAGATCTCTCCATACTCAGCCACCACACACACACTCTACTCAGCACCGCCTCGTCGTCTTCCTTCAGAATTACTTGCCTTTACCTTTATCTGCAATAAGAGGAAATGCAACTAGTAAGCAAAAAGCTTAGTAAGTACTATCTAGCTCACAAAAACTCGAAATATGCAAACATGCTTCTAGATCAAACTGAACATCATATGAGATACTAATATGCTTGAAAGAAACTACAAACATGTATAGCTCAAAACATGCATACTCAAGCAATAATAAATCTCAATTTACTTTTCTTGGCTCAACTTGAAACTTTAGCTATTCTTTAACTTTTTGAAAACTTTCTTAAACTTTCGAAAACTTTGCTAAAGCATATACTTGAAAATACTAATCACTTGGATCCACTAAAGACGTAAGTACCATCTCATGCGCGTTCCCTAAAAGGTTGGGGTAGCGAGCCACCAATCCTAATAGAGCAGACCTTGGTCTACCAGGGCCAAGACCTTGGAATTGGACACCTGGATTTCTTTAACGACGCCCTTGGACGCCGGGTACTGGCCTTAGAAAATAAAATAGCTTTTCTTTCTTTTCTTTCTTATCTGTAAATGCCTTGGCATTTTCTGGAGCACCTTGCGTGCTAAAATCCCTAAGTCTTGACTTTTGGGGATTTCTTAAGGCCTTGGCTTTTTCTTTTCTTATCTTTATCTTCTCTTTTCTTTTCTCATAGCTTCTCTTGGACCCTAACCTCATATAGGGCACTCAATAAAATATATAAGCATATAATGAACTAAGATCACATGCAAAAATCTTAACAAGAAGTAAATATCTCTTTTAAAAACTTTTAAAGGAAATTCTTGCGGAAAAACCGCCTCTTACTGCAGGTGAGCAGTACTTACATTGATATCTTGGACTTACAACCAAGATTGACGTCTAGGACTCGGAAGAAACTTGAGATCTCGGAGAATTCTTCGCACCTACGCGTTCCTCTCGTCGCGGGGATTCCAAATATTAGAAGATCTCTTGGAGAAGAGCCTTGACCGGCCCCCTAGAGCTTGGTGTAGTTTCGCCCAGAAGAGGAGGGGTCGGCGTGAGGGTTTGGAGAGGAGAGAAAATAAAACTTCTCTCTTTAATTACCTATTTATACTTATGGGGCGGATTAACCTAACTACACCTTAAATATAGATCTCTCCTTCCTTTGCTGTGCTTAATACCCTAGCCCAGCTGGTCGCGCGCGTTTCTGGTTACGTGCTGGTCGCGGGTTTGAACTCCGGCTGCCCTTAAGTGGTTTTTCCCTTTTTTTTTCTTTCTCTTTTTTTTTTAAATACCAAACGGACTCGAAAAATTCCATAAAAATATTCTAAAAATTCCTAAAAATATCTAGAATATTTTTAAACTATTTTTAAATAATTCTAAGGACTTTAAGAACTAAAAATGGGAATTTTGGGGCGTTACAAAAGGTCGCCTACATATGCCCCTACACGAGTAGCAAGTACGACGGCCCATCTCAACCTCCAGGGAGTCAAAGGTCGTCCCCTATGCTACGTGCAATAATGATGCATGTCACTATCCCATGCATCATCCACTATCTATCCCTGCTGTCATCTACATGATATGCAGTAATCTAGATAACCGGTATGCACCAATACATAAATCCTAGCGTAAGGTATAAGGTAAACTGTGCATCACCAATCCATACAGAAATAGTAAGCAGTAAAGCTAACGGATACAACTACCGAAGCAAGAGTATAGAGATAAAGATATCTGATATCCCTACTGCTAACTATATCCATCTATGTATAAAAAGAGGTACCCGCCTCGATATGAAGAAGTCCAGGCGTCGAGAACCCCCCGTCCAAACATAATATCCGCGGCAAGAGGACTAAGTCAATGTCCTGTATCAAAACAAATACAACTTATTTAATTATACAACCAGTATAATACTTAGCCATATATACCAATAAGTAACCAAGCAAATAAATCCCTTCAATCGAATTAGGGTTAACCCTAATACCGAAGTCATTTTACTAATTTTAATCAAATGACTAACTCCTAGTCATTGAATCTTGGTTTGATTTAGGTTTAGCCTAAGCCCAACCTAAATCCAAACCAATTCAAGTCTAGGTCCAAACCACCATCCAAGATACCCCAACCCAATCTACTTAGGATAGGCTAGCTAACCTCCATAGATCTGACTCAAAAACAGTAACTCACGGCAGATAGGGAATCACCACCACGAATAGGATCAAAACCGATTCCTTACAAAATTCCCCAGCTCTGAACTAATCCAAAGCCGAAAGAGCAGCTAAAATCCCAAACCAACTTCGATCAAGAACTAATTCAACCAAGAACAGATCTAAAGCAACAAGAACAAGACCTAATTCCCATGATCTACCACAGCATACCACCAAGACTGAAACAAGAAACCCCAACATGACACAGATCATCCACAGCCCAGCAAAAACAGAGAAAGGAAGTCAAATCCCATCCAAATTCGACATGATCAGAAACATAGCATGCTAAAACAAATCAGAGACCTAAATTCAATCAGATCTACACCAAGAGAGGCTTACTTGAGATCGATCGCGAGCTTGACCCTCTGGTCTGAATTGCAAAGAAACCCAACAGAAGAGTTAAGCACAAGAAACACACCCTAGATCACAGAATCGCATCCCAAAAATCGAATTAGAAACCAAGAGGGATCCACAATAGCACAATCGTGGAAGAGACAGAACAAACTAAATCTCCTCCTCGACCTACCCGAAAATCGGAGATGGAAGACGACGCACTGCTCTGCTTGGATCCGAGTTGCCCTATTGCAACTGTAGAAGGATGGTGACCGCACACACGAGTCGATTAGATCCTGTCGGAGAAGATGATGGTGACTCCAGTCCACCGAATCTCGGCTAGAACCGGCGACACTACAGCGAGAGAGAGACGGGGTCGACTCCAACCTTCCGGTTGAACGCCGGCCAGCGATCCGTGAGCCTTGGTGGCGCCGGTCGAGAAAAGGAGAGGAAGAAAGGGCCGTGGCTTCGCCGATCGTACCGTGAGGGGAGAGGAAGAGAAGTCGAACGAAGAGTTGCGGCCGATTAGGTTATCACGAGAAGAACGCTTGGGTTCTTAAGTCTCGGTTGGCCTTTTTGCAATTACCCCCTGTACTTGAGATATTTGCCTAACACCCTTATATCAGCCCTTTTTGCCTTTGAGCCCTCGAAGAATCCGTATTTTAACATGTGGTGTGTATTTAATGTAAATTCCATAGTTTGTGTAATGCCCATAGATTAATGGCATGGTTTGGAGCATATCTTGTTTGATTAAATGCTTTACTCTTATTTGCCATGAGTGTATGCTTAATTATTGTGTTGTGTTGATTGAATGGATTGTCGGGATCAATGCCCATTAAGAATGAGATGCTCAAGGTTGTACGCCCGGGGAGCCTCCGTGATATGGGTATCCTTTTAACCAGACAATCTTAAACACTGCCTTGACTTAGATATTGTGTTCACATAAGGATTGATCTAACCCCAATTCAATGGGTCTCTTCTAATCTCATATTAGGAGTAATTTATATAATTTAGGATCGGATGCTGGTGGGTTGAAGATGCAAATCGACAATCGCGCAATAGGATTTGAGCATTTGTGAATTTAACACTACAAAAAAAAATAGCATTCCCGACGGAATTTACCGACGGAATTCCGTCGGTAAGAGTACTTACCGACTGAATACCGACGGAATTTCGCCCGTCGGAGCAAAATCCGTCGGTAGAGAATTACCGACGGAATTTTTTGCCGTCGGGAATATTTCCGACGGAAATCTCTTTCCGTTGGAATATATTTCCGTCGGAATATATTTCCGTCGGAAATTTCCGACGGAAAATATTAATTCCGTCGGAATTATTTTCGATATTTTCCGACGGAATTAATATTTCCATCGGAAATTCTGCTGTGAATAAAAAAAAATTAAATATATAATTACGTAATAATCATATATACATCACAAATATCAAATTTACATTCACAAATAACTAATTTCCATCATCACACATTGACAACATCAACCATTTTCACATTCAAACTCAAAATCGTATAAGTACTCCATTTTGATACATAAAAACAAGTTTACATATCCAAGCCACAAGTGCCAAATCTATTAAAGTTTACTTCCTTTTTGCAACAAATACACAAGTGCCAAATTCTCATCATGGAGTAGTGCTTGAGCATTTTCATGATAAACCATATCAAAAGACCTTCTGTTTGGCGTGAGTTTTCATACAAATAGAGGTGGAGAAGCTCATTGTTCATCTCATCTGAGGCTACTGCTTGAAGCTGAAAACAATTGATATGCATAGTATCAATTAAACAAAATGGCTACAAATAAATAGAAAGAGAAGTTTAAAAGCCATATAAAACATGTCAACAAGCAAGGAGCTAATTAAACAACCAACTAGAAAGCCTCTGCTAGATAGGACTAGAAGAAATCCAAATAAAGTTCTCTTAGAAGTCCAGACAAAGATATAATGACAGTTTTAGACAGTATTAGTGTTCTAACATTCAAATGGCCGCAAAATCAGACTTTTGAAGCCCAAATAATGAGACAAATATCATATCTTCGAAATGCATCTATCAAAACAAATATTGATGACCCTTATGAACCGTAAGCCAGCCAAAAAATAAGGCAATACAGTGCTAGAATAAAGCATCACAAAAGAGTTGGGGTCATATTGTATCAAAGCTCATTTAACTCTATAAGAAAATGCTTGAGATAAAATGCAGATCAGAGGATCCTAAAACTACAATCATAAAGCGATAAAATTAAAAACTTACCTGAATCTTTAAAAGGATCCCTGAAATAAAAATCAAATTAATATATTAGTAGCCTATATAAACAGAATAAATATATTTTACAAGATTTAATATGTAATTGATCATACCTAAAAAAAAACTTAATCAGTCGGTGGATGAGAGGGTCCTGGGGTGTCCTGTGATGGCGGACGAGGCAAGACATCTAAAAGGAATCGCACACGACTCATGATATCCTCATCTCTCCTTGCCATATCAGCTGCCCTCGCCGCTTCATCAGCGGCTCTCCTCTCATTCTCAGCCGTCATCCATTCCGTCATCTCTCCTCGCATTGATTGAACTTGACTGCGTAGATCTCGATTTTCTTCTAATATTCTATGCATCTCACTGGAATAAGATGAACGGTAACTGGATCGACCCCTCGGAGCCCTCAAGCGACCATCAAATGCAACTCTGGCCTGAGAGCCAAGGCCGTAGATGGTAGAGTTCTTTGTCCGTCCACTGACAACATCATAAAATATGTCATTAAGTGCTTCGGTGGATAGAGATTGAGACTCTCCCCCCTCTACTGTAGGCTGAGATGCCTGAGCGACTCTCTCGGTCATTTCCGCCTATATTGTAAAATAGAACATGATTAATAAGTAATTCGATAAATGGTACTAAAATGTAACTAAAATAAACACTAAGTAATGTTCTTACATGGATGGTCGCGGAACGAGAATCTACGAATGTGCCATCTTTTTTCTTGTGCGTTCTCACAAAGACCTCCATACTAGTGGGCGGTCGAGCTAGTTCTCGTTCCTGTATACAAATGTATATATATTAGACGAATATTATGCAAGTATAATAATAAATGATAATTATATTTCGTGCAAACATTAAATAAAACTCACCAAATCAAGAGCATGCTCTACCATAGATTTAGAACCAGACGTATGGTGAGCAGTCCCGGTACTCGGGCCACCTGGCTCGGTGTTTCTATTAGCTCGAGCCTTATCGGCATTTTCTTTCCACCTCTCTTCAGACCAGGTGGTCGTCCATGCACCCCATATCTCCTCAGGAACATACGCCGGTTTTACGCCCTTTTTCTGATATAGTAGAGGTAGTCTTTGTAAAGCTTGGCACAATTTTTATTCCATGTTGCTTTAAAATTTTCCTCCTGACCCTCCTCCCATGTATATCTTTTCTGCAAGCACCAAACCAAAATTTAACATGCTAAATTGGTAAATATAACATAAAAATCAAATATATATTGATTTTACTTACTACAAATTCATTGTAGTAAAACGTCTTCATCTCATAATCTACATGTCTCCATGTCGTAGCTCTGCATGCTCGTTCCTTAAATTTACTTGTGATATAATTAGAAACCCGATGACCATCCGGAGTAAAACTGCATAATCAAAAATAAACATATCAATATAATATATAAACAGTAATATATGAATAATAATTACATCTAACAACAAATACTTACACATCTCCAACAACGGATAAAACTCGATAGCCACGAGGAATCACAGCTGGCTGCTGATCTGCCATATAAATATCTGCAAAATAATATATAACAACACATGCATCATAATAAAGGTGAGTAACAGAGTAATAAAAATACAATAAATATAACAACACATCACTTACTAAATGAATAATAATGACACTATTTATATATCATTTGCATCGATGTCCTCTTCACTAGACTCTGATAGTTCAATAAGATCATCACTGCTGGACATCTCTTCATCATCTATATCCTCGTAAGCCACGTTAACATCTACAAGTAATTCAGACGTGGATGGAAGTTGTGAATCAATTAAATGTCTCTCTACTTCGTCATTCTGAAATGCATCATGATTTTGAACAGTGATGGTGTTCGGCATTTCTATAGTCGAGCGAGGCTTCATTCGACAAACAGACAACCATTCACTAGATCTCCTTCTTTTCGTAGGGTATTCAAGATAAAAAACTTGACTTGCTTGTACCCCAAAAATAAAAGGTTCAAATTTTTTGAACTTTCTATTTTTATTAATCTCCACTAATTTATAGTTTGGATGTATTCTTGTACCTGTTCTTGGGGTCGGATCATACCATGAACATTTGAACAACACACACCGTTTTATAGGTAATGCAGGATATTCAATCTCTATGATTTCTTCAAGTCTACCATAATAATCTGTAAAATCAGACACTTTTGACTAGGTTCCGGAAATTTTCGGAGAGTTACCGGGAAGGTTCCAGGGTTTTCGAAGCCTTGGACTTAAATTAGGGACTAAAGTGTAATTAAAACAAATGGTTACAAGGGGTTAATGGGTTGGAAATTATGACCTAGGGGCAGTTTTGCAATTAGATGGAAATTGTGTGGACTAAAGTGCAAAAAGGCCAAAATAAAAGGCCGGTTAGGGTTGGGTCTGCCGCATCCCACTCCACAGCCGCTTCTCCTCTCGCCCGCGTGCCCTAGTCGCACCTCTCCCGATCGAGCGCCGCCGTCTCCTCCACACGAAGCCGGCAAGCTCAAGGCCGACGGTTCCTCCTCCTCTTCGGCTGCGCACACTTGACGCCGAGCCCTAATCGCAGAGAAAGCCGTCAGCCGACCACTGGATTCCTCTCCTCGCGTGTTCAAGCGGAGTCGAGCCCTGTGTTCCAGCTGAGATCTGAGGACGAAGCTGGGCACCAACCGCTGATACCAGGCGACTCGATTCCGGCTAGATTTGGCTAGACCTTGCGGGTGTGCGATTTCATCTTGGAGCTGGTGGGCTGGAGCTCAACCGCGAGATTGGCAGGGGCAACTCAGGTAACTTTGCTCGGTATTCCCTGCCGATTGGTGGTTTTGTCAATGAAACTTTTCCAAATCAGGATCGTGCTAGTTGTTGTGTATTCCTAGTAGATTTCTGATCAATCCGGTAGTTGGGGAATGAGTGTGTTATGCTATTACTTGGGTTGTTTATTCCTGTGCTCTGCCGTGAACAGAATTGTAGGGGAAGGTTTCTACCATTTACTTGCCAAGGCTAGCTCACAACTCAGATCTGATTCTGGAAGCTTAATTTGGCAATTTAGCTCTCTGCCTACTGTGGTGATCTGCCATCGAAGCTGGGATAAGAGGTGAGTTGAGTGGCACAGATTGTTATGTTTATTTGCTATTGATAATGTGATTAGTAGATTGGGTAGGTAGTTGTGAGCTTTGTGATCAATCTAAATCTGATTTGGGTTGTTTAATTCTTGATCAGTGGGCTAATTGTGAATCGATCAGTTAATTGGATAAGATTAACTGAAACAAGAAATGATTAGGTTAACCCTATTAAGATTTAGGGAGTAATTAGCTAATTATCCTTCTATAACTAGCTAATTAAATTAAATCCATGATACAGGAGCTTGACTTGGATTATATTTTGACGGGTGGTTCTGTCTCGTTGATACAGACTTCACCTATTTGGAGGCGGGTACCCTTTGACTTATCTCTTTTGATATTGTCATTTGTTATGCATAGACTGTTATAGATAGCAGTAAGATCATACGCTATCCCTGTTTAGTATGCCGGTTCTAGATACTTGTTATTTATCTCTGTTTATTATGTCTGTCCTGGATAGTTGTTGTTTATCCCTGAGTTATTATGCTATTAGTTCCATACAGACTTTGGTATTGTCTCCTGCATTTGACCTTGAGGGATTGGTAGTTTTCCGGTCAGTATACCTTGTAGGTTACCTGTATTTCCTGTTATAGGATTTCAGACTGAGACTTAGTATACTGAGGACTTGGGAGGGAGGTATGTGTATCGATCATACACCATCCTTGCACTGTTGCATGCCGGCGATCAGCGACTCCCTTGTGGTTGAGTCTAATTGTCTTCCGGTACATGACATGCACGCACGACCACTCATGGGTTAGTGGATACCGTAGAGGTGTGCATTTGCCCTGTATTGCTCCGTTCGGCCACTATGAGGAGGGTGAGCGCGGGCGTGGTAGCAAGCAGGGATCCCTTCTCGTACTGAGCCACGAGGAGATGAGAGCTTGACTCCCCCATTGCTTGGGGTCGGAGCGGAGTCTCCACCAGCATCCTGTCCACCCGATCACCTAGGAGTAGTGATAGCAGGGTGCGTACAGTTGTCATAACCCTACCCGTTCAGACGTCCCTATGACAGGTGTACGTTGATCTGTCTGGTGTCAGGGGTGACATATGTCATTGCACCATGTGCATATTTTGCATCGTGCATTGTTTGCTGCACTTGATTCTTGCACTTGTTTGACATTGCATATTCTGGAGACTTGTTATCTGAGCTTATATGTCTATTGGTTTTCCTCTGGTATTTCTTACCCTCTATACAGGTTAGATGGATTCAGGTATATATCTACTTCGGTATGTTCAGTACTAGTCTTTCCCTACTGTTGCTATGAGACTGTAGTAGCTGAACTCTTATTGTTGGTATAACCTTCTATGCATATCTGTTGGGTATTCGCTGAGCTATGGACTCACCCCGTTGCCATATATGTTTATTTCAGGTTGATGTCTGCGAGGAGATCCCTAGCCGCCAGTCCCCAGCTCCAGAGGAGCTCTGTTTAGTTTTACCTTACGTTGTTTCGGTTATGGACCCTGTAGTATTTACTATGCTTCCGCTATTTTGTTTTGAACATGTATGCACGTTTTATTTGATGGTATTGTACTTTTGAGTCCTATGTTGGACTTCGTTTGATTTTGGTTTTGTTCCTGCCCCCTGGCAGCTCAGGTGAGTTCGGATTTGGTTTTTCGATAGTTATAATCATATAACTGTTGTTTCTGCATATATCTGAGGCCTGAGGCCCTTTAAACTGCGTGGTTGTGTTATATTATCTGTGTGTATGTGTAAATTATCCGCCGGACAGGGGAGGTGCTGTCCGATTTTCTATTGGATCAGCGGCTCCTGGGTCTCGGGGCGTGACATAATCAAACTCTGTGTTGTTGTTGTCGATATATCCTTTAACACAAACTCCAGAATTATATGTTAATCTCCGTGAATCTCGTTGTGCCACATGGAATCTGAGCCCATTAACATAGTATCCAGAGTAAACCTTTATTTTACGGAGCGGTCCTGATGCAAGATTCAGTATTCTATCATCTTGCACATTTGATATTCTGCAGTCTTTCACCTACATAAATTATAACATAAATTAAGACCGAACTGAATAGACATAACAATATAAATTTTTGATGATATTGCAACTTACATATATTTCAAACCATAATGTAAATTCCATCAGAATCTTTCATGCAGTGTGGGCATGCTAATTTACCAGCTGTGCTCCATCCAGATAACATTGAGTATGCTGGAAAATCACTGATTGTCCATAATAAAACAGCTTGCAAACGAAATTTTTTTTTACTTGCAACATCATAAGTCATTGAGCCTACATTCCATAATTCATTCAATTCGGCAATTAGAGGTTGAAGGAAAACATCTATC
Source organism: Boesenbergia rotunda (assembly GCA_024364735.1). Taxonomy (NCBI): domain Eukaryota; kingdom Viridiplantae; phylum Streptophyta; class Magnoliopsida; order Zingiberales; family Zingiberaceae; genus Boesenbergia; species Boesenbergia rotunda. The sequence goes on along the minus strand of JAGFNQ010000027.1, from coordinate 114,970 downwards.
TTATCTTTAGGATTGGTTGAACCAGGAATCAATACAGTAAGGAACATAAATTCGTCTTTCATGCACATCCATGGAGGTAAATTATAAGGTGTCAATATTACTGGCCAAGATGAATATTGCTGTCCCGACTGACCAAATGGCTGAAAACCATCTGCAGAAAGACCCAATCTAACATTCCGAGGTTCCATTGCAAATGAAGGATATACAGTATCAAGATGTTTCCATGCAGGGGAATCACAGGGATGACACATAATACCCGCTTCGTGCTCATGCTCATGATGCCACACCATGTAGCTTGCTGTAGCTGCAGATGCATATAAGCGTTGAAGTCTAGCAGTTAACGGAAAATAATACATGACTTTCCATGCAATATTTTTCTTCTTCTTCCCTGGTATACGAGTACGATGCTTATAACGCGGGCGACTACAGATTTTGCATTCATTCAGTTCACTGTCTTCATTCCAATATAGCATGCAGTTATTCAAACAACAATCAATCTTTTCTACAGGCAAACTTAATCCTCTAACCAATTTCTTTGTATCGTAGAAACTATCAGTCATTATGTTATCAGCAGGGAGTAATTCTGACATTAATTGACATATTTCATCATAACATCTTTCTGAAAAATGATGTTCCGCTTTCATATTTAACAACCTAGCAGTAGCTGATAACTGAGAATGACCAGAAGGAATGTCTTCCCATACTTCTCTTTCACTAGACTTTAACATTTCATGTAATTGCTGATATTCAGGTGCTGGTATTTCATCTATGTTGGAATAATCAGTTGCATTAATCGCATCTTGAACCATTGATTGCATTGCAATATCATTAGTTAATGGTTCATGGGACGCAACAAAAGTATTAGATGATGAACCAACAGAAGGGCCAATTGATTCATATACATAAGGTTCTCCGTGACAGTACCAATTATAGTAATTAGGCACAAACCCATTTCTGCAAATATGTACTCTCACCGTATCCTCATCACGGTAGTCTATATTTCTGCATTTTCTATGATTACACGGACACTTTAATTTATCACCATCCATACATTCTGGATGACTCTTAGCAAAATTCATAAATTGTTCAAGATCAGTAATAAACTCATCTCTGATAAATCCATTGTCTAAACGGTTGTACATCCAAGCCTTGTTCATATACATTGCTACCTAATCAGAATAAAATTAAACTCATTAAGATATGTATGTTCTTATTCTAATGAAAACAAGTATCATGGTATTCAGTAAAATATAGCTAAATTAATAATTTTAAACGTTATCACTTATAAAGAGTTCTAAAATAACATGCTAAATTACAAGGACGATGAAATCAAATAATAATTAAAAATCCCTCATTATTAAAGACTAAAATAACAAATAATTGATAATTTAATAGAATTCTAACATAACAAAAAATATAAGAATGAATTATACCTGAAGATTAACGAAAGTCGGAGACGATCAGCAAAAACAATAACCTAAGAAATAATAAATTACAGTTAAAATCATTGTTGAATCTTGAGCATGCCAATTAACTTGAACTAGAACTCGAAAACAAGAGCTTCGGCCGCACACCCGCATACCCTAGCGAGGGGCACAACTAGCACTGGCCGGATGCGGGCGCGGCCAGCTGTGGCCCTGGCCGGGCGCGACCAGATCTGGTCACAGGCCGCTCTGATCATTGGCCGGGCGCGGCCAGACTGGCCGGGCGCTGGCCGGACTGGCCGGGCGTTGGCCGGACTGGCCGGGCGCTGGCCGGACTGGCCGGGCGCTGGCCGGACTGGCCGGGCGCTGGCCGGACATGGCCGGGCGCGGCCAGATCTGGTCGGCCACGCCCAGCACGTCACCAGCTCCCTGGCCGGAGAACAAAACAAACCGGAGAAAGGAGAAAAAAAATAACAATACTTACCGGAGAACGAGCAACTGCGTGCGAGGAGACCAGAGCTTCGGCGCGCGGATCGCAGAGGATGGAGTGAAGGAAAGGGAAAAAGGGAAAAGGGAAACCCTAATATTAAAAATTTCCGACGGAATAAATTCCGTCGGAAATTTCCGACGGAATTTATATTCCCGTCGGAAATTTCTGACGGAATTTATATTTCCGTCGGTACCGAAGGACATTTACGGAACTAAATATTCTGTCGGAAATTAGTCCCGTCGGAAATTTCCGACGGAAATGGGATTCCGTCGGAAATTTCCGACGGGAATAATTCCCGTCGGAAATTTCCGACGGAGACTGTATTCCGTCGGAAATTTTCGACGGAAAGATATTTCGTCGGAAATTCCGTCAATAAAATGTGTTTTTTTTGTAGCGTAAGGTTAGATGAAACTATGAAAGCACGGTTAATTGTTTTATATTAATGAGAATTATATATTATAAAGTGATTAAAAGTGGCGGGGAATTAAAAGTCTAAACCAGTTAATCTTTTTTACTTAACACATAAATTATAAAATTTATTTTATACTGTTTGCTGAATCAAAATTACTGTACCAAAATAGAATATTACTATAAATTAATAGTGAAGTCCGTCTGTTTTACAATCTGAAGTAAAAAAAAATGATATTTTACTTCGCTAGTGGTATTATCAAAATTTATTGTTATATATTGCTTCGTAATAAAGAATCATCGAAGTAATCAACGGTGAATTAAAAATATAAGGGCACATTTAGTTTGCTTTTTTTTTATTTTTATTTTTTTAAATCATTTTTTTTTATTTTTTAAAAAATAATTTTCTTTTATTGTTTAATTTTTCAAAAAACACTATATATTTTTTTAAAAAATAAAATTGAAAAATACAAATCAAATATGTTTTTTTAGAAAATCATATTTTCTAAAAAAAATAAAAATAAAAAATAAGCCTACCAAATACCCCTAAAATTCTACTAGTTATAGTCATTTTCCAGTGTAACTTTAGATTTTGCTAAGAAAGCAACTCTGTAAGGCTGAAGTTCTCGTTGAACTTGAACTGTCCAATTGATGATGATCAAATCTATTTGGAAGATTGTCTCGACACAGTAGTGTTATGCTTTGTTTAGTACTGCATGGGCCCCTTCGGGCTGGATCCGATGATAGTTCGCTTGACCGATTTCGTCGAGGTCACAGGTTCGAGGGTCACCAGTTACGCATTGGAATAAAACTCTGATCTGTTGGCATTAATTCCCTCGACCTCAAATGTCTCACCACACCAATGATAATCGTGATTTGTCTCTCTCTGAAAATTTATAGGGCCGGGATGAGGGTGTCACTAAGGTGGCGGTCCCACTATTTTTTCGTCTGTTTACTACTGCATGGATCGAGGAGGGAAAGAAATTCAAAATGAAAACAAATCCCATGGAGAGGGAAGAGAACAGAATTTTGGGGAAGGAAGAATGAGAAGCAAAGGAATAATTGAGGCAGAAAAACACAGGAAAAGGAGGAAGAAGAGGAGGAGGAGAAGAAAAAAAAAACTTGTTAAATTCACCAACGGCAACATGCCGTGGCTCGTGAGTAAAGTAATTTATTTATTTTTTTATGAAGTAAATAGGGGAAAAAATTATCGTATAAATTTTTCACAATTTTTATTTTGTCATTCAAGAAACAGACATGAGGCCTGCCTTCCGTTGTTGTGTAGATGAAGTTGTACCCATCCATCTATGGGCCACTATAAAAGTTGATGAATCTTGATTATTAAATTTCACCATCTGTCAACAACAATCAAATTATTTCGAGTTTTGTCTATGCCCAAGTCACTAAAAACAACTATATATTAGCTTTTGGACAAAATTATAGTACATTGTCACTTTCGACTAAAGTTATTTTATTGAATTTATATTTTATTTATTTTTCAAAATAATTTTCTCCTATATTTAAATAATTTGTATCATTTTAATTTCTATCATTTTAAATAAATATATTTATGATATGTTTTAAAAATAAAATTATATATTTTCAATCATCTACTTTAACTTAATTTTCTAATAATCAAATTAGATTCTTCTGTTTTCTAGCCTCGCATCAATTTTTTTTATATATAATTGAGTTACTTTCCATAATCTCATACTTAGTGATTGATCATGGATCCCGGCCTAGCTTATGGGCAGCTCAGCGAGCTAACCTGGCGCCACGGAGACCCAACGGAAGAGCCGACGAAGGTCTCACCCGGAGAGTTCCTAAGCTAGGAATCCTCCCGAAACACTAACCGACCGGCCCTGGTAGAAGATCGGGCCGGTCGATCCCGAGCGCCTCCCCGCTTGGCCACCCAGTCCAATTTCCAGGCCCAGGGCCAGGTCGGGAGGTCTCAGTCTTCAGCACCCCATGAATCTGACAACTAGCAGACATGAAACATAACAACACAGATATAGCTCGGCAGACCTCTGACCCATGGCGTACCCCGTGTCACTCGGTTATACTACATCCAACCTGGTCCATGCTACTCGGACCCGTCTGTCGATCCTCGGTCTCCCGACCAGTCCTTCCGGGCACCACCCGATGTCAGGACACCTCGGGTACGACCATGACGTAGGGGGCAACGTGAGCCTTATCCCTTCAGGACACATGCCGCGGATATCCCGCTAACTCGGTACGATCGTACTACCCGAGCGCCCCGCGCCATACTGTGGTACCTCCAGGCGCTCTCCTACAAGCTGACAGACACCATACCCCCTGTCTCGTCGACATGGATAGGGGTTGTCAACTCTCCGGCTATATAAGTCCCTCCTCTTCTCACTCCGCAGGTATGCGCAATTGTACTCTCCTCTACTGCATTCCCTTTAGCCTCATATTCCTGTAAATACTGACTTGACCGTCGGAGAGTCTGACCGAGGAAATTCGATTTGCTAACGGTCATTTTCTCGTAGGTCGGCGCCAAGTCGACACCAAGTCGGCGCCAGGTCAACAACTCACGACACTCGAGCAACCATCTGACCTTTGTGACTTTCATCTTGCTTCGCGATAGAATCAATCATGGATCATAAAAACATTAAAAAAATATTTTCACGTAAAAATACATTATTTTGGTTTTCAAAATTACTTAAGTCACCTGTAGAATTAAGTTTTGATAGGTATTCAGAAGTACTTCATATTGTGAATAAGCATACGAGACGTCCCTATAGGGAAATATGCAACTCCGGATAGTCAACATTTGCGATGATTTTTATTAAAAAATTCATCGAAAAAATTGTGATGAAATGTTTTTCATCGTGAATAAATCATCATCAAATTTTGTAATGAAATAATATAGATTTATCATAACTTTTACAACAATTTTTTTTTCTTATCACAAAATTCATTTCACAATTCATATATTGAAATTCAAATAGTAACAAACGCAAATCTAAGATGAAAAAAAGTTTCATTATAGATTTGCGACGAATTAATTTTTTAACAAATTTTACAACAAAAATTATTTTCGTTGTAAATCCACGATGAAAATTGATTCATCTCAAATAATTTATAATGAATATACATTCATCATAAATTTGCGACGAAATAAATTTTATTTGTGATACATCCATGTATTACGATAATTTTCCGATTCATGTTAAAACTCAATTTTTTTTTCCCCAGAACCTGTCCATTTCTATATTCCATCACATATACAAACAAGCCTGTTTATTTCAAATCAACATACACATAATTCTCAATTCATACGTAACCATCTTCATCGCTAAATAAATAATTTTTTAGTGCAATTTATCTACATCATACAATACCTTAACATATGATAAAGTTGATAAGTAACGTGAGAAAAATAATCGATTGTGAATAGAAAAAAACCAAAAAAAAAAAGGACAATTTACCAAAGGGCGTCCCTAACAATACGTAATTACCAAAGGGCATCCCATAGTTTCTATTTTACCAAAGGGCGCAGCCCTTTAAGTAAACTTCCTATTCTACCCTTGGCGCCACAATACACCTTTTCCATTACCATTTTCGAGACATCCGAACCACTTTTGTAGTAAAATAAAAATATGTGATTCGGATGGCTAGGTAGTGGAAATATTCTCAGCCTATATATATAATACTAACTTGCAAAAGTCGAATCATCACGAAGGTACGTATATATTTCGACTTTGCACAACTCAATTGATCAAGGCAGCTGAGGAAGATAGGTGTTGAAGGAGAAAAAGCAAGCAACAGATTGGTAACAAATACAAATAGTAATGTACGTATGATTGTCATCTTTGATATTGTATCAGACCTGGTTTTATACTTATCAACTCTTACTAGAATTTGTATGTTTGGAGGAGTCTAAGGGTGATATGATTACATAATAAGGCTCTGTGAAATTTGTTAAAATGAAGATAAAAAAATGCTTGAATTCGACCTAGGGATGATATATTACCATATCAGGCCCTAGAAGGGCCAAAAATTAAAGGAGTTAAATCCCTAGGAGTGCATGATATCATTAGATTTCAGGCCCCAGGAGTGAATCAAATATGTTGTTTTCAGGCATTGGCAGGGGCTGAAAAAAATGAATTCAGGTCCACCTAGGGCCTGAAAAAAAAGAAATTCAGGTCCTCCCAGGGCCTGAAATGAAAAGATTTCAGGTCCTTACAGGTGCTGAAATCATTGGATTTGAGGGCCTGAATCAATATAATTCAGGCCCTGTGATTTCAGGCCCTGGGAGGCACAAGGGGGTGGGCCTGAAATAAAATGATTTCAGGCCCACCGTGGGCCTGAAATGATTTATTTCAGGCCCACCGTGGGCCTGAAATAAAAACATTTCAGGCCCAATGGAGGGCCTGAAATAAAAAATTGGCAGGGCTAGGGTGGGCCTGAAATCACTTCAATTCAGGCCCAGTTTGGGCCTGAATACCTCCATTTCAGGCCGAGGATGAGCCTCAAGTGGGAAAATTTCCGGGTTTTTCAGCAAGGTTAGAGGTTTGGGCCTTCCTAGGTCCTTGATTATGTTTTTCAAAGTTTGCTAAATGTAATTTTAATTTATTTTTCAGGGATGATAATGATGTTGACGAAATTATCTCCGAAATATGGAATACTCTTGATGATAATCCTGTCACGGGGAATGGATCAGAAATTACAAGGAATTTGGCAATTGATCTAAATGAAGAAGCAACTAATATAGAAGGTGAGGGTTTGAATTCTTCTTCAAGAGTTGTTGAATTCTTTGAGGCAACTTGGAGTGGGGAGGAAGGAATTGAAATCCGGAATGCAAATGAATTAGAACCCATTACAAGTGTACTAGAATTCCAAGCCGATGATATGCAGATTGAGGAATATGATTTCCCCCCAGATGAGTACAGTGACTTAGAGGAGGAGTTTCCATTAGCTGAAGATCCTTATATTTTAAATTCTCGATTGCTTGCTGGGCCAATTGGAGAGTTAGAGGCAAGAGATGGGCATGAATTTTTTGTGGGGCAGATATTCCCATCTAGAGAAGAATTCAAGAATGCACTTGTCAAACATGCCATGATTAAGCATATGAGATATAACCCAGTTGACACCCGAAAAAATAGAGTTAAAGCAGTGTGCTTCAACCAACCATGTACATGGAGAGTAGTAGCAAGGGGGGAAGTAGAGTTCACTGTTACAAAATATATAAAGGAGCACCAATGCGGAACTGTTAGGGAAAGTGCTGATCATCATGCATGCTCTTCATCATTTGTTGCTTCTTTTGTTGAAGAGCAATTTCTTCATAATGAACAATACAAACCAAGTATGATTATATCAGATATTAAAGCTAGATTTGGAGTGACCATATCATACAGAAAAGCATACATAGCTAGGGAGAAAGCATTGAAAAAGGTTGTTGGAGATTATGATGAGGCTTATAGAGATCTTCCACAATATCTGCGTGAGTTAAGAGCTAGAGATCCTGAAACGTATGTGGCACTATGCAGGAATGGTGACAATCAGTTCCAGCGGTGTTTTTGGGGTTTTGGTGCTTGCCGAAGGGTTTTCAGGTCTTATTTGCGTAGACTTATCGGAATTGATGCCACACACCTAAGAGGAAAGTTTCCGGGAGTAATGTTGATTGTAACGACGATTGATGGTAATGACAATGTTCTTCCAGTTGTCTTCGCAATAGCTGAAGTTGAATGTGGGTCTGCATGGGAGTGGTTTTTGGAGCATACAAAGAGGTTCTTTGGTGTCGATGATCACTCAATCACCATAGTATCAGATAGACATCGGGGCATTATATCAGCAGTTAGAAAAGTCTACCCAAACGCGCATCATGCCTTTTGTTGCCACCACATGTGTTGTAATTTGGTGACTGATACTGGGAGTAGAGCTGCTGTAGGTTTGTTTTGGGCAGCAGCACGAGCCAACACAACACTCCAATATGATATGATAATGCAGACAATGCTTGAAAAACATCCAGTTGCCCATAAGTGGCTTCACAACATTGACCATAAAAGGTGGGCAAATGCACACTTTACAGGGAGAAGGTACAGAATGCTTACCACGAATTATGTGGAGAGCTTAAATGCTTTGTTCAAGTCTACACGTGAGCTTCCCATAAACAGATTAATTGATAATACAAGAAGAAAAGTTGCTCAATGGTTCTATAACCGTAGAGAGCAAGTCTCCAAATGGCAGCTTGCTTTGACACCTAATGCTACAAAAGAAATGGATTCAAGGAGAGAGAAAGCAAGAGCTTATAAGGTTCACCCTTACTCTCAATCAGAAATGGAAGTAGAAACATGGGGCACTTCATACATTGTTGATTTGGAAAAAAAGGTTTGTCAATGTGGGGAGTTTCAAATTTCAGGACTTCCTTGCTCACATGCTATTGCCGTAATCATTTACAGGAACATGGATACACTTCCTTATTGTGAGCATTTTTTTTATTCTGAAACTTGGAAGTGAGTTTACATGGATCGTATTTTCCCTTGTAGAAGCAAGCAGTTTTGGCCTACTGGAGTAAACGACATTACAGTTCTATGTCCCCGTAGCCTTGTGCAGCCTGGTAGACGAAAGAAGGCACGGATAGAGTCCAGACACAATGGCAAGGTCAAACTAAAATGCAGCCGGTGCAAACAACTTGGTCATAATAAAAGGACATGTAGAATGCCGCCAGCCCCAAGGTCTTGAGTTAATTGGTATATGTAGTGACCCAATATTCTGAGTGAAGTGTATATTTTGTATGGAGGATAACTGAATGTAAAGATTTTGTATATTTTACAGCTATAGTATTGTCAAAAAACTAGTTGTTGTTAATGTTGTGACTTGAAGAAGTATTTCAATATTATGATACATTTCTTCTTGTGTAAAGTGATGTAAGCAGAATTGAGCAGTTGTGAAGTTTTCGGATTTTGAAACCCACCAAAATGTAATTTCTGGTCTTGAAGTCCTGAAGTCCTATGGTTTGTGAATATATGTCATTTGAGACCCTTTGTTTGTTTGTTTGCTTTGTTGAATCATTGTTCTGTGCCAACTGATACTGTATTAACACGTAATTGATAATCATTAGGACTATGTTTGGAGACCAAAAATACCATCTCCTAGCTATCTAAACTTTAACTACTGGTAATGAGCTTTGAGAATTCAAATATCATAGGTCCATGAAACAAACCTCCTGCTGTGCCAAATTCTGAAAAAATGAGGTAATGATGTGGATGGAATTAAATTGTGGTATGCAATGTCTATGTAGGTACTCTTTTTTTTGTTTAATATTAAAAATAATTTCACAACATGTATATTTATATAAAATATTTAATCATTCTAATATTGAATTATTTGAAATCTGAAATGAGATTATTTGAATTCTGAACATTATTGTGTCAGGCCCAGCTTGGGCCTGAAATGGAATTATTTCAGGCCCAGAGTGGGCCTGAAATGAGATGNCGCGACGGCGTCCTCCGACCACCTCCGCCGACGTCCCACCCCCGCCGCCACCCCGGGAGTCGTGGCAGAATCCCTCGCGAGGTCGACCTCGGCGGTTTTTTCGGAGAGGAATCCGGCGTAGGGAGAAGCTCCGATGGGGAGGTCTGCCGTCGGGTGGCGGGAGGTGATGGCCGAGTGGACGAAGAGGAGAGGAGCCCGATGGCTTCGAACGACAAAGAGCACGAAGATGGAATCAGAAGGGGAAAGGGTTCGGCAACCGATGGCGAGGTCCGGGCCATGTTCTTGTACCGGGCGTCGGCTCCGGCGCATCAAAGAATCAAGGAGAGTCGATTGAGCTCGGATGCTATCTTCAAGCAGGTAGACTACTTTTCTGCATTTCTGTGCGATCAAGTCAGCGGTCACTGACATCGACCAACATTTTTTTTTAAAACATAATGAACGAGATCATGTTACTTTAAGACGCATTCGAGGAATATTTTAGCTTCTAGTTATTATTATATTTTGATTATATGGGTTCTTCCATGCACATAGGTCCCTAGTACTCTAGTTATGCATATATCGGGCAAACTAACCTATCCAGATTCCAGAGTCCGCATCACCACCTGCAAGGGGTGAAGAGGGAATAACAACGGTGTTGACTTCAGCAAGATGGCTGCCCAGGCCCACCAATCTCCTGCTCCTGCCCTAGGTTCCAAAGTCATTTAGGAGGCGTTTGGTAGACGTGTTTTCCATTTTCATTTTCTATAGAAAATATGATTTTCTGAAAAACGTGTTTGGTTTGCATTTTCCAACCTTGTTTTCCAGAAAAAGATATAGCGTTTTCTGGAAAACTAGAGAATGAAAAAAAGTCATTTTCCAGAAAATGAGAAAATGCAATTTTCTGAAAAATGAAAATAGAAAATGGAGCAAACCAAACGCCCCCATAGTATCTAATATTGGACTAGTTAAGGCCCAAATTGCTTGGGAAGCTGAAGTAGGATGTTTTGCTACTTTTTTTAGTAAGTTTTCAATTGTTTTCTGAAGGGCTACATTTTTTTTCAAAGGTGGTACATTCCGATGGAGCAAAAGGTGATAACGCTTACCCAGTGTCACACCCCCTACTAGGGGCATTTTGGCCTAGCACAACGACCTTTTGCATGGGGGAGGTCAGACACCAAACGAGCATTTTGCACTCATTGGGAATTGACCCTAAGACCTATTGGAGCAATCACCCATGCAAGTACCAACTGTGCTAACCCGTGGGGGCACCAGTGGTGCATTCTAGATCTTAGGAGATATCTTTGGATGTGTTTGGAGTCTACTAAATATCATATTGCTAGTAGAATATATTTTTTTTTCACGGGGGAGCTTTTTTGAGCGAGGATCACTAGTATTGAGATTCTTGATTGTTTTGCCAGCATAGTGTGGATCAAGAAGACTTTTTTGTAAGATTTTGTACATTGATTTGTGAAAAACGTGGATCAAGAAGACTTTTTTGTAAGATTTTGTACATTGATTTGTGTAGTTTTTCACTGCTTTTCCCCCCATATTATATGGATGGATTCTTTCCGTGGAGTATGCTTACATCAAACCATATTAACTTGCTCTTATTATCAATATTTTCTTTTGTGATTGTGCTATTCTACCATGATTGACAAAGATTCCATTACATGATATTTTGTGGAGGTGATCTCGCATTTTAGAGTCACCAAATTGGCATCTACAATTGTGCAGTTTGAGCCTGCTAATTATAGCAAGCGGTGCTAGAACAATCTCCAACCTCATCACAAAGTTATTGTGATCCCAACATAAGGCTCATTGTGAAGGAGAGAGCAGAAGGATCTTGTAACACTAACATGCGTTGGTGTAAGAGAAATCCATATTTTAAGTTGATACAACTATGATTTCTTACATATCTTAAGTTGACGCATAACGGTGATCTTTGAAAGATTGTAAAGCTTGCTTTCTTCTCTTTGTTTGGTGTACCTATATTTAGAAACCAATTACATTAATTTTGACTTGTCTACGCCATTACTTAGAAACTAACACCTCCATTATCCATACATGAGTTCCTAGATAGTTACCTAGAGGGCACTCACTTCCCTCTCACCACTCCCCTTGTGGACAATCTGCTTGTAAGAAACCAGATACATCAATTTTGACTTGTCAACTCCATTACTTAGAAACTAACACCTTCACTATCTAAACATGAGTTCCCAAATAACTACCTACGCAACTTCACTCATCTCTTGGACAACGCAGTTACATCAAGCGCCAAAGAGTGAGACATACAAATATCATGCTACTGGATATTGCATTCACTATGTAATTCATTCTTATAAATTGATACATATAAGAAGGACATAGTCTAAGATTCAACTTCACAAAGGAAGACAATGTATGCTGAAAAGTTTGTTCACTATGAGATTGTTACAAACCAACAGACATATGGATATAGTCTACGTGGCAACTTGCAGAGGAAGACATGTTGCTGTTTTCTTTAATTTTCTTAGTTTTATGATAAGTATTTATTCTAACTAATTTCCTTTTGCATTATAGAGCCATGCAGGTCTTCTTAACCTGTGTATAGTAGTGCTAATTGCAGTCAATGGATGGCTTATCATTGAAAACTTGATGAAGGTTGGTTATTTCTTGTTCCTTTTCCCAACTTGAATTTAAAAGTTTTTCTGTATCTCTTCTTTTAGTTTAAAATGCCAGTAGAATTCAGCAGGATAATTTTTGTGTTGTGGCTCTTCATATTTTTTGTGCACTGTAAGACGTACACTGATCAGTTGACACCGTTTACCTTTTGCAGTATGGTTTACTTATTTAGGCTGGGTATTGGTTCAGTTCAAAATCATTGAGAGATTGGCCACTTTTGATGTGTTGGTAAAATTTCAGTTTCAACTGCTAATTCCTAGCACGGTTATGTTTTATCTGACATTCAAATTTCCAGCTTTACTCTGTCCCTTTTCCCTCTTGCTGCATTCTTGATCGAAAAATGGGCATGGAGAAAGCTTATATCTGAACCAGTAAGTTGGTTATCTTCTGATGTATCCAATTATCTTCACCAATTACTAGTTCGTTTTGGATGAATGAATGTTTCCATGGGATCACTTCTGAACTACAAATTTTGTCTCTGAGATGTGTTTATTTTATTAGCAGCAATTAGTATATTTTTTAAATAAAAATGTTCTTTTGATCATTTTACTAAGTAATATGGTTTGATTTTTTTAAAAGTGATAAATGACAGGAGGTCCTCCATGTATAACCCTATGGGATTAGAAAAACATGATCAAAATATAAGGTTTACCTTGTTTACCAAATAGAGTAATCATATTAGTTGATTGGAAATGTGACTAATGCTTAAAGGATTGATTGAATCATCTCATCCTGTCTATGCATAGAACTATACTAGAATGTTTCTTTTCCATTATATTGCTGGATGACATATACCATTAGTTGTATGCAATGAGAATCATATTCTAAAATTTTGGTTGCTTGCATTTGGCAATACCATTGAGTGTATGTTTTTTAGATCTCCAAGATCTTATTAAAACAATGTCTAGCCTATTGTTGTTGAAGCCACTTCCAAATGTAGATAAAATGGCTTCGTCTTTGAAAGCGACTTCCATGATTTAGTTAAAATGGAACTTCAACTTTTAGAATCATACAAATTTATTGATTGAATGCTGTGGGCCTAGTTGAATTAGCCCAAAACTAATGGCCATATATTAGAAGGCGCAAAGTGTAAAGTTACAATAATGAAACATGGTATCAGAACTATCTATGACTAATATATCATCTCTATCCTGAGCTGGACCTTCCCTGATGAATAACCTCCTCATAAAGATGGCCCTTCAATGTGCATGTAGCTTGTGATTCAAATGTCTGCGTAACCTATCTGCATGTCCAAGTTTGGAAAGAATTGCTTGATTCTTGTACCAGCCTAGATTGGCATGGCAATTAGCCTCGCCTTTGTAGAAAGCAAATTTGCTTCCTCTTGTGAGTTCTTCACAATAGCCGACCTCACCTAGTGGGATAAGACTTGGTTATTGTTGTTGTTCACACAATAACCATTGCTAAATTTGCTCCCTCTTCTAGTTGCTGTTCGTGAGTCCTTCACAAAAAAATTTCACTGTTGCCTGCACTATTGAGCTATTGCCTATACATGAACAACAACTGCAGTGTATTGACTGCTTTCTTGTCTGTCTTTAGTTTTTGGTACATTCATTGACAACTTCCTTCAATCCCAAAATTTTAGATTCTGTGATACTTCACGATTGGCTCCTAGCGATGATCTCCCCAGCCTTTTTAACTCTGTATTGGTTATCACTTAGAAGATGATAAAGTAGAATTATGCTTTACGGCCATAATCCAGATTTGCTTCAGGGTCTGGTAGACCAACTCATTATCTAGTTTGCTAAGTTCTTGAGGCCACAAAAGCCTTATGGACAAGATTGATACCTAGTTAATCACGCTCCTTTAGGTATTTGATTGATTTTGTCTCATGAACTCATGAGTATATCCTATTCTTTTTCTCTTGCCATAAGACTTGAACATAGAATTGGAACCTAGAATTGGGACTTGCATGTTGGTGAACCTTCTTGAGCATATGGTATGATTGATTATTTCTTGCAATTGCGACATTCAAGCACTGAGATGACTACATATTCACTAATTTCAAGCATTTCATATTGATTTCGGAGACATTTCTAGATCATGCCACTTTGACAAACTCTTCACCATCATATCCTTTCACATTGTCCGTCATGAGGCAACTCCTCCATTCTACCCATGTTGGATATCTACATATGGATGTTGTGGGCTTTTGCTACATCCTTACCATCTCTATTCCCACAAGATAGATCATTCTTGTAGCTTAATTGCCATTTGATCTGCCTCATAGTATTGGAGGTTGTTAGCGATGCTTATTGGTGGAGAAGGCAAGCCTAAGCGCTCACTTTGTAGGAGATTTAGATGTGTTAAGGCTGTTTGCTACTCTCTCCATGACTGCCCACTCGACTATCCTTTAACATTAGCTTATATGGACAGCCAAATATTGCTTCCCAAGAGGATCCATTAGTCCCAACCCACTTTAGATTTAGTTCCATAAATGTAATTCCTGTGGAGCTATCTTTAATTTCACGCTATTGCTAGTATCTCATGTCGACTAGTTATCTATGTGATTCATGTAGGTGTATTTATAAACTACTTATTTCATAGATCTTGATCTTCCTCTTAGATTCTTGTTTATTATCTATTAATAAACTAAATTTTTGCCTTAGTTTTGATTGAGCTTATTATATGTAAACTTGTTAAATTCTTAACTTGTCTTGGAACATTTAATGTCACTTTTATTGTCATTAAGGATTTGAGGACGAGCAAGGTGATTAATATAGGACATGAGTCTCACGGATTCTACTAGTTAAATGCGTCATTATCATCTTTTGCACTTCTCATGGCCTAGTCACTTATGCAAATATATAATCATCTTGCTCATGCTAGTCTTGGTTCACAGATTTTCTAACCTTTAATGTTTGTCTCCAATCTCGAGAATGCATTTTTCAGTATTCAGGCCATCATTGACAATTATGAATCCATTATTTCCTGTGGTTGCCTATTCACTAGTACTACGCTACCTAAGATGTGGGTCCCTTCTGGCCAATGTTGAACAAATCTTTCATTAGTATGGGAGAGGTCGTCTCTTCTCCACACCATTGCCCTACTCCCTGTGGAATCTAATTCATATGTGTGTCAAACAAACACTGTGGCCAACCTTTTCCACTTTTGACTCAATTTCTGCTGCAACTTTCCCACAAATTGTGCCAAATTTGTAGTGGTATTTTCTCAACAA
Source organism: Boesenbergia rotunda (assembly GCA_024364735.1). Classification (NCBI taxonomy): domain Eukaryota; kingdom Viridiplantae; phylum Streptophyta; class Magnoliopsida; order Zingiberales; family Zingiberaceae; genus Boesenbergia; species Boesenbergia rotunda. Next base: position 99,351 of record JAGFNQ010000027.1, on the reverse strand, counting down.
ATTACAATATGCCAGACCTGACTGCAATAGAGAACATGACTAGAAGAAGTCAAGTTGATTGGAATTTGTATTTATTCGAATGAGGTTCAAGTTGTTTAGGAGTTTAACCTAGTTATTCAACAAAAATGAAGAGTTATGATGGATGGTGAAGCTTGGGGTCCTTCATTTGTTGAGTGGAAAAAGAGGCTTCCATAGAGTCACACTGTAGTGTTTGAGTAAGCTCGGTAGAGCCAAGGAAATGCCTTAAGAGGGGGAGTAAGCCGAAAGAAAGGAGTTGGGAAGTGACATTATGAATTACATTAAAGGATGTTGAAGGTAGTTGAAGACTCATTCCTCATTCTCACTTTTAATTACTCGAAATAATTGACTAAAAAACCATTCTTTAGAGGGTAGTCCATCATCATAGAACAAGCATGACATACATTCATTCATTTATCTGGGTAAAGGGAAAGCATGCATATCAATTTTATACATTCCATTCTAAACACTGGGATTGTCTCATTGGTTGAAATGAGGTTAATAGTGTTGGGACCGATAGACGAGCTAGAGGGGGGGGGTGATTAGCTCCGATTTGCTTGTAGACGATTTGTCGCGGCGGAAGACTTCAAGCAAACGCTAACACAAGGATTTACTTGGTATCCATCCCGGCCGGGTGACTAATCCAAGGATCCACTCTCCTCACACTCTCATGCACTATGAAAGTTTCCTTCTTGAGGTGGAGAAACCTCTTACAAGCTTACAAGAAGATACAACAAGATACAAAGCAAATACAAATGAAATCTTACAAGATTTACAATGAATAAGCTCACACTTTGCTTTCCTTGCTATCTTCAAGCTTGTGATCGCCTCTAGAACTTTGGAAGTGCAGCAAAACTAAGCCACAAAGCTTCTCTTGAAATGGCGTGGAAGGAGGAAGAAGAGATGCGCTTCAAACCTGCGTGAAAACCTTTATACCCGACGCCTAAGGTTTCTGAATCGATTACCCAATCGATTACCACGTCGGATTCTACCGTTCAACGGCTAGTTTTCGACCCGTAATCGATCTCCCCGATCCATCTGGACTTCACCTAGTCCCACTAGGTGTGCCTAGTCCCACTAGGTCTTTTCCCATGTCAACGTATGATCTCCCCGATCCACCTAGACTTCACCTAGTCCCACTAGGTATGCCTAATCCCACTAGGTCTTTTCCCGTCAAGCCTCCGGTCAACCTTGACCCACTTGACATCATACGATATTCAAACATCATATGACATTCAAACATCATTATCAAATATCGAAACATTCAATCATAAGCTTTCCAAGCTTATCAGACCTAAGCTCACCCGAGCTTAGTTAAACTAGGTCAACCCTGACCTAACCAAGATTGCACCAACAATCTCCCCCTTTTTGATGTTTGACAATATGTTTGAGAAAGACTAATCCCTATTAGCCGTTCAATCTTCTCCCCCTTTGACACACATCAAAAATACTCCCCGAGAGTCTATGTGGTCAAAGGCATGCCCAATGAAAGTCCCATACCTTTCACTCAGACCTATGTTAACCCTTGATAAAGATTTCCAATCTTCATCCTTTCACTTAACCAAAAAGAAAAATTCAACCATATGTTGTTAAGGAAGACCTCCCCCTCAAAACAAGCTCTAAACCTCTATCATTGCACCAACAATGATTTTTGAGTTCCTAAACCTTTAGGAAAACTCAACTTGAGGTGATTGAGATTTTGGGATTCAAAACTTGAACCAAACCTCTCATTAACCCTATAGTTTTCACCAAACTATTTCCCTTTTTGATTTCATACTGAAAGTAACCCAAATATACTTATACAAGTATTCCAAGGGGCTAGGGATTGGTAGGTTACTCGAAAATAGGTTAACTGACTGAAACCAGACAGTTTCAGACTTACCAATCGATTGGTGTTGGGAACCAATCGATTACGACCTGCCTTAATCGATCAGCCGATCGATTACGGCTACCTGTAATCGATCACCGGATCGACTACACGAGCTTCTGTGCTCGTAAAGAGATCTCTCAATCGATTGAGTTACTGTCCCAATCGATCACCCGATCGATTGGGAGTTTCTGATTTCTGAAAACAATTTCAGATTCGAATTTCAGAAACTCCTAAATAATTTTACAAAATTCAAAAAATTTTAAAATTTCGTGTAGATATTATTTATACCATATACTATCAAGGAAAAATAATTTTCTATGAAAATAACCTCCTTTTTCAAAGATTGACACAAAATTGGAAACCATTGAAATACTTCAATGTTTTTCATTGTTTTGTATCCAATTCATCAATAATGAGTACTATCAAAAGATAGTCTTCACCAAGGTTGTTAAATCCGCAACTTTTACCTTACTTTGAAAACATTTCCGGGGAAGTTCCTAGGGTTACGGGCTTCTAGACAAGGTTTAGAGGATTTAAAGGATTTAAAACTAAACCTTAAAGGGGCTGGCTGTGAAAGATGTTCAAATTTAGGGTTGGAAATTGAATTGAGTTAGAAGGTGGGCTTAAATGCAAAAGGGTCCACTAAAAAGCCGATTAGGGCACAGTGAGTCCGCCGCATCCCACTCCATCCCATTCGCTGCCTCACCTCCCTCGCCCGCGTGCCCTAGCCGCGCCCCTCTCGATCGCCGACGATCTTTTCCCTCAACGCGAAGCCGGCGAGCGCAAGGTCGTCGACTCCCCTTCCCTCTCGGCCGCGCGCACTCGACGCTGAAGCCCAATCATCTCCATTCTTTGCCTTCCGACGGTTCCCTCTTCGATTTCCAGCGCCGATTGCGAGCTATCCCTTTTCCTCTCGTTCCCTGCCTTTTTCTTCAAAGCGGTGTCCCCTCTCCTCCTGTGCCGAGCTTTCCTTTGCAAGGCTACGGGTCGAGGATCACTGGAAGCTGGAGCAGGGGAGTTTTCTGTCAGCGCAAGTTCATGGTAAGGATTGATTCTTCACTACTGATCTAGAATGGATTAAGCTTTGATTCTATGATGGATTTGGCAATGAGCTATAAAGGCAGTTCATCTTAACTTAGGTTAGATATGAGATATTGAGCAAACGGATTTGAAGTGACCTGTTGGAAAGGATTTGGGGTTTCAGTTCTTCCACCCTGTCTCAGCTTATTGTGTGGTTCTGTTGTGGAGCTGTTGGAGATCCCTACTGTGTGCAGTGTAAGGTAATTCCTGAACACTGGTTTTAGGATCTGAGAATAGGGATTCGTTTTGGGTTCTAATTGAATTGCTCAGTGGTTTCGGTTGACCTTTCATGCCATAGGGTTGTATTATAGTTCTATTTCTTAAGTATAGATCTAGCTTGGATATTGATATGTGGGAGGAACTGTTAGCAATTTCATACGTGCTTACGGTTGGTTGGAATTGCAAACCAACCTAACCTAATCCTAAAATCTTAATTACGTGGGCTAATAAAGAACCGATTAGTTAATTGGATAAGATTGACTAAAAAGGAAATCATAACTGGGTTAACCCTAATTTGGTTTAGGGAGTAATTAGCTACTTATCTTTCTGTAAATAGCTAATTAATTATGCCCTTGATACAGGGACTTGACTTGGATTTATTGTTGCTTATTATTGGCGGGTGGTTCTTTCTGCTTTGCTACGGACTTCCACTCTTGGAGGCAGGTACTTCTTGCTTGTATTCTGTAGTCCACTTTATCTTTATGCATGACTAGTTATTTATGCAGTAGGCTGATATTGACCTTTATCTGCTACCGTTTTGTTATCCTGCTTGATACTTATGCTTGACCTTGGATATGATCTACATTTACTTCTATACAGTCTCGTTTATTTGTTATCTCACTCTGTATAGCATTGGTATGAGCATGAGTATGTGGATAGAGATTAGCATTCCATTGTATGGTTGCATTGGTTGATTCTGGTCCTACTTGCACGTGTGTCTAGATATGGATTGATTGGGTTATTGTGGTATGTTACCTGATATCTGCATTGGTTGATTTTATTCATACTTGCACGTGTATCGGGATATAGGATTGATTGGGTTATGATGCATACATATGACCTATGCATGATAGGTTGAGTTATGTGTCGATGACCTGGTAGGGGTTGCATGTGTTAGTCATGCACCATACCTGCACTGTTGCATGCCGGCGATTAGCGACTCCCTTGTGGTTGAGCCTAATCGTCTTCCGGCACATGTTATGCACACACGGCCACTCATGGGTTAGTGGATACCGCTGGATGTGTGCATTTGCTCTGTAGTGCTCCGCTCGTCCGCTCAGGGGTAGTGGTTCCGGAGCGTGGTAGCACACAGAGATCCCTTCTCTTCCCACAGACCAGAGAAGATGAGAGAGATATCTCCCCCATCTATATATGGGGCGGAGCGATAGCTCCACCAGCATCCTGTCCTCTCGGTCACTCAGGAACAGTGATGGCAGATGTGCGGACAGGGTCACCGCTCTATCCACTCGGCCGACACAGTATCGCCTGTCTCGGTGGCTTGATTGGAGTTAGGGGGTGACCATAACATTGCATCATGTGCATATGATGCATTTGTGCATTGATTGTGTTTGCTGCATTTACTTGCTGCACTTGTTTGACATGCACATACAGGAGGTACTTTTGGTATGGTATTGTTGACCCTGCATTCGCTCGTATGGTACGAGTCTTATTATAATCATGATAGACTGATTTCTGGTATGTACAGTCCTTTATTATTTCAATTATGCATGCTTCTGATATTATTATGGAGACTGTATCCTGTTGTTTCTATATAGCTGCTTTAGCTACTTTTCAGCCATGCATATCTTTCTATATACCCGCGAGTCCACTTGGACTCACCACCCGTCGTAATATTTTTGTTTCAGGTTGATAGCTCGCCGCAGGAGCCCAGTTGCCGGTCTTGGTCCCTACGACTCCGTTGATGGATGCTTCCGCGTTGTTTTCTTTCTTTATAGCATTTCTTATGCGTTGTATTCGTTTTTATACATCGTGGACTTGTATTCGAGTTCTATTCGTATGGCATTGTATTTTTGAGTCCTCTGTTGGACTATGTGTTGATTGATTTGCGGCGCGCCTGCCCTGGGGGCAGCTCAGGTGAGTTCTATGTTTTCGTATTGGGGTATTTCATTATCTTATGCTTTATATATATCTGTTTTGAGGCCTGAGGCCAATTTATAAACTGCGTGTATTGTATGTTTGTGTAAATTGTCCGCTGGACAGGGGAGAAGCTGTCCGATTTTATATTGGATCAGCGGCTCCAATGGTCTCGGGGCGTGACAATTTATAGTATCAGGATTCATAAACTCTAGTACTTATCCTGGAGGTCTAGAGTTCGAATCCTGAGAAAGGTAAAAATCCACTGGCCACGGGTGGAAAGTACTTGTGAGTAACGGCACGGCCAATGGTCGTCGGTTGACGACATAAGGGGTCGCCAAGTGGGCCGCCAGTTGGGTCGCCCAAGGGACCGCCAGTTGGGCCGCCAAGTGGGCCGCCCATGGGGCCGAGGGGCCGGGTCGTTACAATAAAAAGGCGTCTTTTTATGTAGCGGCCCCGCCTCTATGGTCCCCGCAGGCAACCCTCTAGGCCGGCGACCCTACGGTCTTCTCACCCCTGGCAGTGGATTTTTGCCTTCCCCAGGATTCGAACCCTTGACCTCCAGGACAAGTACAATAGTTCCTGAATCCTGGTACCAAGTGAGCTGTACTAGGATTCAGGAACTATTGTACTTGTCCTGGAGGTCAAGGGTTCGAATCCTGGGGAAGGCAAAAATCCACTGCCAGGGTTGGGAAGACCGTAGGGTTGCCGGCCTAGAGGGTTGCCTGCGGGGACCATTGAGGCGGGGCCGCTACAAAGGTTTTCCAAGATAGTTTTAAAATGTTTTTCAAAAACAATATCCAATCATGTTCCTTGGGCTAAATGCACATGACTTGTACATTAGTTTTCCCAATGATTGGAATCCATTTAAATTTAACTTTTGATGCACCTAAAACTCACTAAGATGAGGATAAATCAACATCTTGAGTTTTGTTCATCTTCCTAACATCTCACTTGTTTTTAGTGTGTCTCAAAAACACATACAAGTCACCTTATAGTCTTAGTGAGATGTGAAAGTCATGTTCTCTCTAATCTAAGGGTTCATGCATTTCTATCTAGGCATTATAAACTTTGATCATCCACCTAGGATGTCAATTAATGTCAATGCCCTTAATTTTCAATAAAAATTGATTTATGCATGATTAATGACTATGACATGCATTATGTGAGAATTTTCAAAAGAAATTATAGTTAAATGATGCATGTATGACATGACATGTAATATTTTCATAATAAAATATGAATGATGAATCATGATATCATGGCATGTGATAGGGCATACAAAACATGACATAATAGCACAAAAGAAAATACCTAGATCTCCTATCTAAGTATCAATCGCTAAGCCATTGATAATCTTAACTTTGCCCCTAATTTCCAAGATAGTGCCACAACTCCCCAACTTGGCTTATCTTTGGATTCTAACCTAGTTGTGCCAACTTTTATCAAGTCCAATCTTTCAAAAATATAGTTTGGCACAAAATTTACTCCTCCTAGAGTAAACCATTGATTCCTTCATTTTCAAGGGTAATTACTCCTTGAAAATGTCCCAAAGTGCCAACTTCATTAAGGTTAGGTTAACTACTCTTCCAATTTGAGTTGACACTCCCTAGACCTATCTAGGGTGTGGCGAACACACTCTTAGGAACCCAAAACCTATTGGTGCTCCTTGGGTGTTCTAGGTATTCACTAGGGATAACTTCCCTTGATACCTTCTTAATGACTTTTCTAGGCTTCTCTGAAGCCTTAGTCATGTCGGTCTTGTCTTGGTCAACCCTAGGGATAGATTCCCTTGGGTGACTTGACTTCTAGACCTAGATTGAGTTCTATATCTATATGGAACTCTATGATAGGATGGACCATCATCCTTAGTTTTAGATTTGTATCCCAAACCTTTCTTGCTCCTAGGAGGTCCTTGACTTCCTAAATCTAGGTTTTGACCTTTTGATCCCTTTAATAGATTTTCTATTTTCTTAAGGGATTTTTCTAATTTATCAAGTTTTAACCTCAAAACTTGATTTTCAATCATTACTTCCTCAAGGCTTGGTTTTCTAGTATAGCCTTGGTGATTGTTCTTCTTGGCCTTATTTTGCGTAGGTCTACCCTCAGATGATCTAAAATCTTCCCTATCCTTAGGGGTGATAGTCCTAGCATGGAAAACTCTATAGTTTTCCTTAGGGTTTTTATATCTCCTATTTTCATGATAAATAGCATTAAAATGATAAAAATTATCTCTATCATGCATATTATTATGATGAAAATAAGTACCATTACCTAATGGTACCTTAGTCTTCATCTTGGAGGCTCCCCCTTGATTTGAGCTCATGTTCTTTGTTTTGGTCGGATTCTTCCCCTTTGGACATTGGTTTCGATAATGTCCTTTTTGCTTGCATGAGAAACACATAATGTGCTTCTTATCCTTCTTTGCCACGGGGCCGACCTCCTTTAGCTTCTCCTTGGTCTTGGGTGCCACTTGCACCTTCTTCTTGACCAAAGTAGGACACTTACTTTTGTAGTGCCCTTTTTCCCTACACTTAAAGCAAATGATATGATCTTTATTTTTGCAAATTGAAATTTTTATACCTTTGCTTGTAGGGGTATAAGATGACTCTTCACTTGATCCGGAGGTAGAAACTTCTTTCTTTTCCGGAGTGAATAGCCTTTGCTCCCCCTCAATCCTAGAGGTGGAGACTTCTTCTTTTTCCGGAGTCAATGTCAAATTTTGCTCCTCTTCAATCCTTGAAGTAGAAGCTTCTTGAATTTCCTCTTCGGATGTTGAGCATCTCTCAACTTTCGAATCTTCTTCCTCCGATGAATTTCCCCCTTCGGATTTGTCTTGATTTGATATAGTGGAGGGATCTTCATGAAGCCTTGCCAATTTGCTCCAAAGCTCTTTGGCATCTTCGAATCCTCCAATCTTGTCCAAGATATTGCTCGGCAAAAGATTGACCAATAGCTTGGTCACTTTGTAGGCCTCGCATCTCTTGATTTGCTCCTCATTCCATTTGCTTTTCTTGAGGAGCTTTCCTTTTGAGCTTGTTGGAGCTTCAAAACCCTCCATTAGAGCAAACCATTGCTCTATCTCCATCATGAAATAATTTTCAATCTTTGACTTCCAAATATTGAAATTTGCCTTGTCGAATGGTGGAGGTGCTCGTGTGTCATAGCCAAACTCCATTTTTGAAGTTGAACCCTTTTGATGATGACTTTTTGAAATTAGGGTTTCTTTCAACTTCTTCTTCTTTCTCTAGCTCTTGCCCTCTTGGCGATGAGTCCAAAGAAGAGCAACCTTGCTCTAATATCACTTGTTGGGACCGATAGACGAGCTAGAGGGGGGTGATTAGCTCTGATTTGCTTGTAGACGATTTGTCGCGGCGAAAGATTTCAAGCAAACGCTAACACAAGGATTTACTTGGTATCCACCCCGGCCGGGTGACTAATCCAAGGATCCACTCTCCTCACACTCTCATGCACTATGAAAGTTTCCTTCTTGAGGTGGAGAAACCTCTTACAAGCATACAAGAAGATACAACAAGATACAAAGCAAATACAAATGAAATCTTACAAGATGTACAATGAATAAGCTCACACTTTGCTTTCCTTGCTATCTTCAAGCTTGTGATCGCCTCTAGAACTTTGGAAGTGCAGCAACACTAAGCCCCAAAGCTTCTCTTGAAATGGCGTGTAAGGAGGAAGAAGAGATGCGCTTCAAACCTGCGTGAAAACCTTTATACCCGACGCCTAGGGTTTTTGAATCAATTACCCAATCGATTACCACGTCGGATTCTACCGTTCAACGGCTAATTTTCGACCCGTAATCGATTACCCAATCGATTACGAGTGTCCTGAATCGATTACCCAATCGATTCAGAGCCTCTCTGTTCTCTCGCGCAACCTTTGGTGATCGATCACCCTAATCGATCACCGAACCCCTTAATCGATTACCCAATCGATTAAGGGAAGTCTGAATCGATTACCCAATCGATTCAGCCACCTTCTGTCCTCTCGCGTAAACCGCCCTAATCGATCACCCAATCGATTACCCAATCGATTGAGTCCAACCTAACTTGTTTCCACAAGTCTAGGATCCCCTACCAAGTGTCCGGTCAACCCCGTTGACCAACCTGGATTTCTACTGCCTAGCTCCCAGCTCGGACTTAACCTGGTTCCCAACCAGATTCGCCTAACCCTCGAGTTAAGTCTAGTCTCTCGGTAGACTTCCACCTTGCCAGCATGTAGGGATGGCAATTTCACCCGAATCCGACGGAGAATCCGACATCCGACCCGAATGGAGGAGGATATGGAGGGACTACCAATACTCGATATCCGACCCGAATATCCGATTAAATAAAAAATACATATATATATTAAAGATTTTTTTCCCAAAACTTATTAATAATTTGTATTAATGATAGAAATAGATTATATATATGTTTAATCTATTTTTAAAATTATAGATATATATTTTTTTAACATTAATGTTAATTATAATGTACTGATATAGTTGGATAGAAAGAAAAAAAATTATTAGTATACAAGATATACGATCCTTTAATGGGTATGGGTATACCCGATGGATATCCGATACTCGATGGGTATGAGTACGGAGGATATAGAATCCGACCCGAACCCGACCCATTGCCATCCCTACCAGCATGCGATCTCCCCGATCCATCTGGACTTCACCTAGTCCCACTAGGTGTGCCTAGTCCCACTAGGTCTTTTCCCATGTCAGCGTATGATCTCCCCGATCCACCTGGACTTCACCTAGTCCCACTAGGTGTGCCTAGTCCCACTAGGTCTTTTGTCATGCCAGCGTACGATCTCCCCGATCCACCTGGACTTCACCTAATCCCACTAGGTATGCCTAGTCCCACTAGGTCTTTTCTCATGCCAGCGTACGATCTCCCCGATCCACCTGGATTTCACCTAGTCCCACTAGGTATGCCTAGTCCCACTAGGTCTTTTCTCATGCCAGCGTATGATCTCCCCGATCCACCTGGACTTCACCTAGTCCCACTAGGTATGCCTAGTCCCACTAGTTCTTTTCCCGTCAAACCTCCAGTCAACCTTGACCCACTTGACATCATACGATATTCAAACATCATATGTCATTCAAACATCATTATCAAACATCAAAACATTCAATCATAAGCTTTCCAAGCTTATCAGACCTAAGCTCACCCGAGCTTAGTCAAACTAGGTCAACCCTGATCTAACCAAGATTGCACCAACAAATAGTGTGCTACGTTCCAAAGTGAGGCAAAAGAGTGTTTGAGCTAGAGAAAACTTTATGCCTTGCACATGTTCGAAGAGAGTTGAACCCACCAATGTTAAACAACAGAAAACAGCCAGGTGTTGCTTAACATTGGTGGGTTCAGCTATTCTGTGTTGTTTTAATTCTGTTGTTGTTCGTGACCTCTAGATGCTGAAGGTGTCCTTGGGGTGATTTTGTAAGAATGGTGGGTTTAGTTGTTTTCTGTTGTTCGGCGTCCTTGGGGTGATCCTGTAAGAATGGTGGTTCAACTATTTTCTGTTGTTGTCCATGACCCTTGGATGCCAAAAGCATCTTGGGGGTGTTCTTGTAGTTCTTATGGGTTGGAGGTAGGATCATTCCATGTATTTTCTTTCCTTTTGTGTTGCTCTAAATGACTCTATTCTTTCCTTTTGTGTCTTCCATCCAACGGTTAGTTGCACCTTGTTGTTTTACCAATATTACTACTCAGGGTTTTTGTATTAGAGTCTATTTTCTCTCTTGATCCTCTGTTAATGTGCTATTCGAAGGTTAGAGGGATTATTGTCTCCATGCTTCGTTGGCAAATTTCAAAGTTTTGCTTTGCTTTGTTTGTTTTTTTCCTTCTAATCATGGTCTTGGTTAATGATTTTGAGGGGTTTTCTAATTTATGCAACAAGCTGAATACACACACACACAAATGCTATGCTGAGGATTAAATGTTGCATGCCTGTACGGACTTGGGGCGCAGTTACTTATTTTTTTAATTTTTTTAGGAATATATTATATGTTTTTTGGGTTTAAGATTTTAAGATTTAGGGTTGAGTTATAGTGCGTTCAAGCCAATAAAATTTTCCCTCTAGGGTTCATGCTTCCCTCTTGAGTTATAGTGTTCAAGATAAAAAATTTTAGATGCTCATGGGATATATATTATATGTATTTAGCGTTTAAGATTTTAGGATTTAGGGGTTGGATTATAGTGAGTTTAAGCTAGTAAGATTTTCCCTCTAGGGTTCAATTTTTCCTTTTGGGTTATATTATTCAAAATAAAAAATTTTAGATGCTCACGGGGTATATTATATGATTAAGGAATTGTTTATTAAAAAATAAAGAATTGTTTATTAAAAAAAGAAAAAAAAAAGATCCAGGCACGACAGGCGGTTCGCAGCTTAGTGGGACTATATATATATTTGTAATATCTCATTTAAATCATCTCAAAATCTTGATTTAGTTTATTCATTTAATCCTACCTGAGATGCATATATGCTAATTTCATTCCTGACTTCTTTCGTCACTACTATCTTCAGAGCTATAATTCTATCCTCATTTTTACTATTCCAACAACTTTATTTTTTAAAGAACTATCTACAAAAATACCCACTCAATTTCTTGTTTACTCTTTCCCGTGGACCATAACTTAAAACCCAAATTCTTTATCATTTTTGCCTTCTCGCCTATCCATTTTATCTCTTATACACAAAAATGCTAATTCTTCTCTTAATCATCGTATTTAGTACCTCCATTACCAATGAGGGTTCCTATATTCTATGTTTCAAATCTTAGACTATTAGTCTTCCTATAATGTTTGTTCTTATCCCACCTATAGTGTGAGAATTCTTGTCTATGTAACACTAAATCCAAGTTCTCATGGAGATGTAACGACCCTTGCCGATATGTTACAGTTGGACCCTGTAGCGTGAACTCTTGCATATTTAGCACTACACTCGAGTTCTGAAGATATAGTGGTCCTTGCCGAAATGTTACAGTCGGACCCTCTAACGTGTTCTTCCGGGGAACAACTTAACATTAGCATAACTGTTTAATGAATTTATTCATTGAGCATTTGCCATAGTTTTACGTTGGTTGACAACCTAACACAACCCTCTTTTATTCGGGTTTGAGACCGGCCAAGAATTAAGGTATACTAATTGGGAAAGAGATGAATGTACCATGCATATTACTGAATTATTAGCACTTAAGGTCATACAAAGATCATACTCTAGACATAGGAGTCCCACTTTTATTGTTAACAAAGGAGTAGAACAAAAAAGGAGACAATCTAGAATCGTGTTTAATTATAAACAACTCAATGACAATTGTCATGAAGATGGATTTTACGGGTGGAGTTTCTTATGATGAAAAGAAACTGGAAAGAAAATAAGGGGGCAAAAAGATTTCTCTAGTTACACTTTCCTTCCATGAAGAGCAGCTTTGGCGCAACGATAAAATTATTGTTGTGTGATCTATAGGTCATCGGTTCAAGTCTCGAAAATGACCCATTGCAAAGGAAGGTAAGGTTGCATATAATAGACCTTTATCCGGGACCCGTATTGACAGAAGCTTCGTGCACCAGACTGCCCTTTACACTTTCCTTCCATTTTCTCTAGTGGAAATTAGGGAGGGAAGGACATAGTAAATCTTTGATGGGCGTGAATCATACATATATTTTACGTTTTATTTAACATAGATTTAGTGTATTTAGGAAGGGAAGCATAATTTATATGAACTTTTGGCATTTTCATTTCATCTTTTAGTTCAGATAACTACGGTTTATGCTTTATATTGACAGGATGTGGAGATTCTTGGCTTCAAAGCACAATTAGAGACGAAAAACCTAAGGAGGTCACATTTCAGCATGATCCATGGCCGAACTGTGCTCCATTCCATGGCCATGGATCATCTAGGAGGCGGAATCGACAAAGGAGCGTTCCAACAAGGAACCCGACCAGCTTGTGGTGCTTACCACGGTCATGTTCCCTACTTATCTTTGACGAGAAGACTTCCAGCAAGCCACACGTCTTGGCCATGGTGCTTCCACGACCGTGAACTGTTGTGTGGAGGTGCCCCCTAATTTTCTTAGGAAATTCTATTAATCCCTGTATTTTAGGTAATGTTATTAGCCTTCCCTTCTTTTAATGAAAATTTGTTAGCCGCCCCTTATTTTGGGAAATCATGTTGGGGTTTGTCCTAGTTTTTAGGAAACCCTATCAAGGTTCTAAAACTATAAAGGGAGGCAATAGACAGCGGTTTAAAGGCATCCGACGATGAGGGAGGGATCTCTAGATCCCGTGATAGGAAATCGAGGAGGAGGTTGTTCTTGTAACTCTTAAGGTCTTGAAGTAGTTTTCTTTATTCTAAGATTAGGGAGTAGCCCGATTTTGAGTTGGCACTTGTAATTTATTATTATGTTCTATCGCACGACGTGTTTGATTATTGATTCACTTTTAGTATGCTTGACATGTTAATGGTGCTAGCGTGAGTCATCATATATTCGCGTATGCTTACATAATCAAAGATTAAGGGATGAATTTCTTTGGGATAGACAGAGAGGTGAACCTTAGCCTAGGATTTAACATATAAACGTACTTTGCGATTATTAGAGAAAAGGGGAAGGATCGAGAGGTGAACTCTAATCTCCGACCTATAAAATTGGACTTGAGGGTTTGTTCATGAAAGTAGTCCAAACTCTCTCAAAGATACCATGGTTATCACAGAGGATAAAGGGTTTATCCCGACTAGACTACCATGAAAGTAGGAGCCGCATTTGGGTAGTTAAGCCAGTGTTGTCCGAGAGGAAATATCTGTTATCTTAGGATGGATCACCTTCAAGCATATCTAACATTGAGGTAAGAGAGAGAATAGATTATCAATGATCACCGTGAGAAATCGATCTAGGATTGTCTCTCAAAATTGTTTTTCTCACCTTTTACCATTCAACTTTCTTAGTTCGCTTGCTTTCGCAACAATTACCGTATTTAGATTTGTCTAGGTAACCTCCTTTGTATGTAAACCGGTACTCAACAAAAATTTTTCTTTATATTGCTTCAATTTAATCTGGACAAGAGCAATGAAGATCAAATCCAATTTTTTTAAAAAATAAAATAAAATTTATTTTTATTAATGTATTTTTCTACGTTTTTAATTAATAAAGTTTTAAAATTTAAGGTTCCCCCATCTTTCCTTTTCTTCAAGGAAAAAGTCAGAAAATATTTTACAATTATTTTCCTAGAGGTTTTTGCCCTACCTTTTTCCCCCCTAATTGTTTACATCCTTTGTAGGAAATAAGGATTTAGCTTGTCTTTCCTAGTAGTACCTTTCTTAATTGGTTTTATAAGTATTTAAGTATTTTCTTAGTATAGAAGTTGTCTATGCATGTAAACATTTATATGTCATATTGGAAATATATGCTTCATATTCTTGAAGAATCTTGTAGGCTAGGTGCTAAACTTGTTGACTTGCCCATGTATAAAAATGTCAGACTAATTTCAGGTGGAATTTATTATCTGATGTTGAGAAAGACCATTTGTGTATAAATTGAATTATTTTTTGGTTACTATACATGAGATATATAACTCCATTGGGTTGACTAATTCCATGACCATCGATGCCCAGGGCATGGGAGGCAATTCAGTGGATTTAAGATTGCTCGTGAATATTGAGTAAAAGTTACATTCTAGAGGGAGTTTGACCTCTTAAAAATGCAAAGAGGACATTATAATATTAATGGCTAAGCCAAGTGTAGAAAAATACTCTTGTCACATGTGAGCTTATTTAAATCAAACAATTAATGAATTAAGTGGATAGCATTTCTATTGAACCAGTAAAGTTAAATTGTGGCAATCATGTTCTCATGCCCGCCGCCTCTAATCCACTTGTTCATTAGCAGACAATATGTAGATTTATTGCCACATTGTTATAGAAAAGGTGCAACCTAAGAGGATTATTATCTGCTAGTTAGATTAAATATTTAGCAAATTCACTAACTTAGCCTCTAAGATGTCGTAGGATTATTGGAATAAGCCATGATTTTATAACACCTTCGAGCGTGATGGAGGAGTAATGAAGGCATGATTGTAATGTCATTAATATGCAAAACGATTTTTGAATTTTTTTTATAATATAGGTAGAGTCGGCTACCTTTGATAGATTGATTAAAACCTCTCCCAATTAGACCTATAAAATAGCAGATGATAGAAATGCCCAATTAGCTTATAGGTCGGTCCTGTTATGTACTCCACTTGTTAGCAACTTCTCTCTTTGCTGTCAATTGTTCTGCCTCCATTTTTAGAACTAGTTCTTCTATCCAAATTCTGGAGCTAGAGAAAATAAATAATGACCTGTATCCCCCTAACGAGTAACTTAGTCCAACATAGCTAATGACATAAGTATGGAATTTGCATCGTGCATTGTCATTTAGAGGAAGTAACCAAAAGACAAAGTAGAACATAAGTAAATACTCTCTTTGTCGTCTTCACTACAAAAAAAGGGCTATTCTGCGACAAATTTTTGTGACGAAAAATTTTCGTCGCAGATTAGCGATAAATTTTGCGACAAAAAAAATATTCGTTGCTAATTTGCAACAAATTTTGCGACGAAAATACAATTGTGGCAAATTAGCGACAAAAATTTTTCGTTGCCAAATTTGTTGCGCTTTTGCGACAAAAATAATTATTCGACGCAAAATTTGCAACAAATTTTTTTCGTTGCCAAATCGTTGCAAAATTTGCGACGAATTTGATATTTGTCGCAAATTTTGCAACGAAAAAAAATTTGTTGCAAATTTTGCAACGAAAATGAATATTCGTCGCAAAATTAGCAACAATATTTTTTTCGTTGCAAAATTTGCGACGAATTTAAAATTTGTCGCAAACTTACAACAAATATTTAATTTATCCTAAAAATATAATTCGTCGCAAAATTTGGACAGTATTTGTTTTGATTTTTTAAATATTTAATTCTGCGACGAATTTGAAAATTCGTCGCAGAATCTGGGACGAATTTGAAAATTCGTCGCAGAATCTGGGACGAATTTCCAAATTCGTCGCAGAATTAAATTTTTAAAAAGAAACCTCAATATACCTTCAAAAAATCATAAATAAACGTACGGAGCTCCGAATTTCATGAAATAAATTTCTACATGCTCGTAGCGATTTCATCATGAAATAAATGACGTCAAACTTAAATTTTACCGGATAAATTTATAGAAAAAAAATTTTAAGACACAAAAATATATTTTCCAAGTAAATAATATTTAGAAAATTACAAATAAAAATATATTATGTAAAATTTAAGTTTGAGATCATTTATATCACGAGGATATCGATACGAGCACGTAGAAACTCGTTTCGTTAAATTCCGAATTCTGTAGGTCCATATATGAAATTTATTAATATTCTTTTGGTTTATTTAAAAATAATGATTTGCGACGAATTTCGAAATTCGTTGCAAAATTTGCAACGAATTTGTAAATTTGTCGCAAAATTTGCAACGAATTTGGAAATTCGTCGCAGATTTGGGACGAATTTAGAAATTCGTCGCAAACTTGGAAAATCCAAAATAAATTCGAAATGTCGCAGATTGAGCTACAGAACTCGGAATGACATGAAACAAGTTTTTACGAGTTCGTATCGACGCCCTCGTGATATAAATGATCTTAAACACAAATTTCAATAAAAATTCTAGGGATCAATGTAGGATTAATATAAAATTGCATGTAACAATTTCAGACTTAGACATTTTAACTAAGTGAATGCTGATATAAATAATGAACTATGAAAAATATATATATTAACGGAAATACATATTTGTGGCCGTTTAGCTCATCAGGGGATCAATACGAACACATAGAAACTTGTTTAATTAAATTCCGAGTTCTCTAGGTCCATCTACGACAATTAAAAGGTATTTGTTTTGAATTTTTAAAAATTTAATTCTGCGACGAATTTCAAAATTCGTCGCAGAATCTGGGACGAATTTCCAAATTCGTCGCAGAATTAAATTTTTAAAAAGAAACCTCAATATACCTTCAAAAAATCATAAATAAACGTACGGAGTTCCGAATTTCATGAAATAAATTTCTACATGCTCGTAGCGATTTCATCATGAATTAAATGACGTCAAACTTAAATTTTACCGGATAAATTTATAGAAAAAAATTTTAAGACACAAAAATATATTTTCCAAGTAAATAATATTTAGAAAATTACAAATAAAAATATATTATGTAAAATTTAAGTTTGAGGTCATTTATATCACGAGGATATCGATACGAGCACGTAGAAACTCGTTTCGTTAAATTCCGAGTTCTGTAGGTCCATATATGAAATTTATTAATATTCTTTTGGTTTATTTAAAAATAATGATTTGCGACGAATTTCGAAATTCGTTGCAAAATTTGCAACAAATTTGTAAATTTGTCGCAAAATTTGCAATGAATTTGGAAATTCGTCGCAGATTTGGGACGAATTTAGAAATTCGTCGCAAACTTGGAAAATCCAAAATAAATTCAAAATGTCGCAAATTGAGCTACAGAACTCGGAATGACATGAAACAAGTTTCTACGAGTTCGTATCGACGCCCTCGTGATATAAATGATCTTAAACACAAATTTCAATAAAAATTCTAGGGATCAATGTAGGATTAATATAAAATTGCATGTAACAATTTCAGACTTAGACATTTTAACTAAGTGAATGCTGATATAAATAATGAACTATGAAAAATATATATATTAACGGAAATACATATTTGTGGCCGTTTAGCTCATCAGGGGATCAATACGAACACATAGAAACTTGTTTCATTAAATTCCGAGTTCTCTAGGTCCATCTACGACAATTAAAAGGTATTTGTTTTGAATTTTTAAAAATTTAATTCTGCGACGAATTTCAAAATTCGTCCCTAATCTGCGACGAATTTGAAAATTCGTCGCAGAATCTGGGACGAATTTGAAAATTCATCGCAGAATCTGGGACGAATTTCCAAATTCGTCGCAGAATTAAATTTTTAAAAAGAAACCTCAATATACCTTCAAAAAATCATAAATAAACGTACGGAGCTCCGAATTTCATGAAATAAATTTCTACATGCTCGTAGCGATTTCATCATGAAATAAATGACGTCAAACTTAAATTTTACCGGATAAATTTATAGAAAAAAAATTTTAAGACACAAAAATATATTTTCCAAGTAAATAATATTTAGAAAATTACAAATAAAAATATATTATGTAAAATTTAAGTTTGAGGTCATTTATATCACGAGGATATCGATACGAGCACGTAGAAACTCGTTTCGTTAAATTCCGAGTTCTGTAGGTCCATATATGAAATTTATTAATATTCTTTTGGTTTATTTAAAAATAATTATTTGCGACGAATTTCGAAATTCGTTGCAAAATTTGCAACGAATTTGTAAATTCGTCGCAAAATCTGCAACGAATTTGGAAATTCATCGCAGATTTGGTATATTACTATATGAAATTTTAAGGTTATTTATAAGTTTTTATAAAACTAGTTTGCGACAAATTTTGGCGACAAATATATTTTTGTCGCAAAACCCTAATTATATATACCTCCAGATCTACTTTTTTCCCTCTTCATTCGGCTTTTGGCGGCAGGTTTTGGCGGTGGTGCGCGCGCTCTCCTGCGACACGGCGTCTCTCCGGTAAATATTTCTCCTTCTCTCTTCTTTGAATTATCTCCGGTCTCTCTTGCCGGCAGCGGCAGAGCTCGCCTCCCTTTCTTCCGGCCGCGTGTGTCCGCGCTCGTGCTTCCGGCTGCGCGCGGCCGTGCGGCAGCTACCGGTCTCGCGCGCCCGCGTTCGCGCGCTACCGGCCTCGCGCCCGCGCGGTGCCGGCATCACCCGGCGTGCTCGGCTCGCACGCTGCCGGCCGAGCGCGGCCGCGTTTGCGCGCTACCTGCCGCGCGCAGTGGATGTCGCATGATACCGGCTGCGCGCGGCCGCGCGTGCGCCAGGTACCGCCCTCGCGCTCGCGCGGTGCCGGCCTCACCCGACGGCGCTCGCCTCGCACGCTGCCTGCCGAGCGCGGCCGCGTTTGTGCAATACCCACCGCGCGCAGTGGAGGTCGCACGATACCGGCTGCACGCGGCCGTGCGCCGGCCACCTACCGGCCTCGCGCTCGCGCGGTGCTGGCGTCACCCGACGGCGCTCGCCTCGCTCACTGCCACCCTTGTGCTTTCCCGGCCAGGTGTGGCCGCGCTAGGGCGCGCGGCCCTGTCCGGCCAGCCACGTCTGGGGCGCGGCCTGGCTTGGCCGGGTCGGTCCGAGTTGGCCTGCTGGTCCGGGCTGATCCGGTTTTGACAGGTCGGGCCCTAAATATCAAGCTTGGCTGGGCTTGGGCCACATGGCTCACGGTCGGATTTTACAATTGAAGATTTGATTTCTGATTTATATTTTTGACCCTGTAATATTTTTTGTGTAGGTCTTAATTAGACGTGTTCAGAGTTAGAACCAACCTCTTTGTTAGTGATCTTTGTTTGGTATGTATATATCCTTTTTTATTATTTATTATTCTGATTAATGTTTATTGATATTTATTAGTGACCCTGTTATTAATATATCTTTGTTAGTGACCCTGTTATTTATTATTCTGAGTAATTATTTAGTTAATTAAATCTCATTACAGATGATATTTATTAATGCTTTATATTTCTTGCTATTTATAGGTCATTACAGGTGATATATTATCATCGTAGGATTTGCGTATTCTCTTTATCTAAACAAATATGGTAAGGTTTTTTTATATTAATTGTTATGTATCAAATTTATTTTAACATTATTTTATTTTTTATTTTACAGCACTTCTTCAGACGAGGTGGTGGTCAGAGACGTAGTGCTCAGGATGAGTCGGGAACTAGTAATGCACCCACGACTCCTCTTGTTCAAGCAGGACCTTCACATTCGCCTTCTCCAGTACCATCACCGCACCCATCCGCAGGAGAGGTTCCTCCTGTCAGATACTCATTTTCGGAGGAGCAAGATATTCGTCGATTTATTGTCCCCTGTGGAGATTCGTAAGTAGTAAATAATATTTTAATTTTTTTATCCTATAGTTGATTATTTAATAATGCTTTTTTCTTTTATTATATATTTGAAAATTCTGTCGTAGTTGTTCATGAAATAAATAGAATTGTGAATAATCACTGGTTGGGGGATTCTATGACTTATTCGAGCACTCCTTCTTCAATGAAAGAATTATGGTGGAGTGAGTTTAAGGTATAAATATTTTATTTTACATATGAAATAATACTAAATATATATAATCAATTTTTTTTTATTACAGCGGATGTTTACTTGGGACCCTAGCTATGAAATTGAAGTGAAAAAGGTTTTCAAAAAAAAAGTGTGGTGATCACATCCGCCACACTTTAAATCATGCAAAGTCTAGGGGAAAAAAACCACCATGTATCACGGAGGAAAATTGGACCAAAATTTATAATTATTGGGCTACGGATGAAAGTAAAAAAAGAAGTCAACAAAATAAATCAAATCAATCATACAATTCTGGAGACTTGTCTGCGACGTATGCCGGAGGGTCAATAAATATTGATGAACATAGACGTAGAACGGTAATTATGTAATTCTTTCAATAATTTTTCATTCTATTTCATTTTATTATATTATTTCTAATCATATTTTGTTAGGTCAAAGAAACCGGGAAGGACCCTACATTTCTTGAAACCTTTACAAAAACATTTACAAAGAAAGATAAGTCTTGGAGCGGAGCTAGAGCCAAAGCAATGAAGGTTTGACTTAATTCAAAATGCAAATGTTCATAAGTTTTTATTATAATAAATTTAATTTAATTTTTCTTCTTATAACATAGGAAAAATACGATGAGCTCGAGACATCCCATAGACATTCAAGTGTTGGTCTAGAATCTGAGTCATCGTCTCTTGGTAATAATATGGATTTGTGGATGGAGGCGAGTGGGGGACAGAAAGGGGGAAGGATTTTGGGAATGGGATCTCTAAGTAAATATCATAGAGGTTCTCGTAAATCCTTTTCCGCTTTACCAGCAGACTCATCTCAGATTGCTAACTTAACGAATGAGGTTTCACAATTAAGAGGCATAATCTCAGAAAGAGATGAACAAATGAGAATTATGCAGGAAAAACAAGATTTAATTTTGAGACATTTTGCTCTAAGTCAGATTCCTCCCAGTTCCGCTGATATTGGTGGTGAAGGCGATGGTGGCCACAATGATGATGGTGGTGATCATTATGTATGATTTTATTTTTATTTGTCTTTTAATTAGTATTTTAGAATACTTATTTGATTGTGTTATTTTTATATGTTTTAATATTGTTTATTTTCTTTTAATAGGATTGAGGAGATGTATGGATTTCACTGTCCGAAAATGTAAGTATAAATTTTTTGCTTTCATTTTATTATAGATGAGTATCCTTAATTTTTATTTAACTCTTAATTTAATCATTATGTTTTTCTTTTATAATTTTGTGGCATCAATTTTTATTATTACATACAGTTCCACTAATAGAGATAGTTTTTATTTTCTAGGCTTGTAGTAAGCTCTCATTGTTTAGATTTATTTGATATATATGCTTGTTTGTACAGTTGAGTTTTATACTGCAAATATTAATATTGAAGTTTGAGTTTTATCATGGTCTTTATTATTTAGATCCTCAATAATAGTAATGCAAAAGAGCGCGGAGGTTTTAAGTTAGCAACATTACTATCTTTACTATTTCTTTTCATTATACTGCATAAGAGCATTACACAATTATATTGTTCTATTTCGTGAATATCTTTTTTTTTTTTCAATGTTATCAGGTATTATAAAGATCATTTTGAAGAATAGATTCAGACCATCTCCTCTACTTTCTCCATGACAACAAGAAGGTTACTGAGATTTGTAATTATAACCAACATTATTTTTTGTGTTGACATTGACTTTTTTTCATGTCCATGTAAATTATTATATGTACTGTTTGTGATTTTGTTATCATGTAATGTAATGCATTAATTTAATGCTATCGATAGATAATCAGTTAGTGTATTTTTCTTAAAAAAAAATCTTGAGAAAATAACATAGGTATTGATTTTGATTTTAATTATATGAGCTTTATTTTATTAAAATATTTTTTGTAAATATAATTTTTTAAAATATTTATTTATTTTGCGACGAATGTATTTCCGTTGAAAAATCTACGACGAACACAAAAATTTGTTACAAATTTTATGATGAAATTATAAATTTGTTGCAAAAAATTATTGACAAAAAAAATTATCTTAGATTTCATCACATTCAAAAAATCGTTGCAAAAATCTGCGACAAATTCTGTTATCATCGCAAATTTTATGATAAATTTTTTATTTATTGGAAATAATCAGCGATAAATTATGAAATTTGTCGCAGAATTTTTGCGACAAAATATCAAATTTGTCGCAGATTCTGCGACAAATTACCAAATTTGTCGCAGAATTTTTGCGACAAAATATCAAATTTGTCGCAGATTCTGCGACAAATTTGGAAATTTGTCGCAGATTCTGCGACAAATTTGGAAATTTGTCGTAGATTTTGCGACAAATTTGGATATTTGTCGTAGATTCTGCGACAAATTTTAAAATTTGTCGCAGAATATTTGCGATAAATTTCATAATTCGTCGCAGGTTCTGCGACAAATTTCATAATTCGTCGCAGAATCTGCGACAAATTTAAAATTTGTCGCAAAAATTATGACAAATTTTGTAAACATTTGTGTTAAATTTGGCAACGAAATTTTATATTTGTCGCAAATTTCTGCGACAAATTTTAAAATTTGTCGCAAATTTCTGCGACAAATTTTAAAATTTATCGCAGAATTTTTGCGACAAATATAAAATTTATCGCAGATTCTGCGACAAATATAAAATTTGTCGCAGATTCTGCGACAAATTATTTTTTTTCGTCGCAGACCTCTGCGACGAGTATTTGGCGACGAATATTTTTTTGTCGCAAAATTTGTGGCAAAAAGTTTTTGCGACGAATTTTTTTTTGAAATTCGTCGCAAAATTCGTCGCAAAATCAGGTTTTTTTTGTAGTGTTTCTTTGGCTTACTAATGGGTGAGATTTATTCTGTTAAATCGATAGGCCCGGTAAATTGGGAAATAATATTAATTATATGGTGTGCCATTAATTATTGACGGAATCCGTGTCCTGGTGAGTCGGGATGATGATGCCTCCTTGGTGAGCTCAAAAGGATCGTCATGTCAAATCATGCAAGTGGACTATGGTCCGACATGATAAAAAGGTTGAGTGGTACTAATCAAGGATCTAGAGGATAATTATTGTCAGTAATTTAAATTAATTATCGGGGATTCGATATCTTAAACACGGAGAGATGGATGACTCATAATAGGTGGAGCCCATATGAAAATATGGGGGTTGGTGAGGAAGTTCAATGGGATCCTTTAGTGGAATGGATCTCCATTAATGGATCGGGTTTGGATCAATTAGCGGGCCAAAAACCAGCTCCTCCTCATAGTCCCTAGCTTAGCCCTATAAATACCTCATAGGAGTCATGAAAGAAAGTTTGAATCAATCCAAGACATGAAAACCTAAA
The DNA here is from genome assembly GCA_024364735.1 of Boesenbergia rotunda. Classification (NCBI taxonomy): domain Eukaryota; kingdom Viridiplantae; phylum Streptophyta; class Magnoliopsida; order Zingiberales; family Zingiberaceae; genus Boesenbergia; species Boesenbergia rotunda. The sequence continues at coordinate 75,689 of JAGFNQ010000027.1, read as the reverse complement.
ACCCTAACTACTCTCTCTCTGCTAGGGTTGATAGGCTCCGGGTGAAGGAGAGGAGAAGGGAAGTGGTTTTCCAACTATCTTCGTCTCCTCCTCCTTTTCGGCGTGAAGTATCAACAGATCCAGGAGGAACTCTCTAGTTTTCAGCGAGGAGTAGAAGAGAAGGAGGAAGGCTCGCCGGCGGCAATGAACTGAAGGCTTGCGGCGGCGGCGGTGAAAGAAGAGAAGTCATCTTCTCCTCTTCTTCTCCTTCTTCAATTCTTCTTCTTCAGTCATCTGCGCTTCCTCTTCCTTGTTGTGCGCAAGCTGGGAGCAAGGGAAGGAAGCAGTCGGCTGCTGGAAAGCAACAGAGCTTGTTCCTTGTTGGCGCTGGCGATAGTGAGGAAGGAGAATAGAAGTTCCGGTGGGCTTTGGGAGGAAGAAGAAGAAGATTCTCTCTTCTTCTTCTTCTTCCATCTTCTTCATCTTCTCTTCCATCTTCATCTTAGATTCCTAGTGGTCGGCGTTCCTTGGCCTTTTGGTGTTCGCCGGCGGCTCTAGGAGAGGTGGAGTGGGCTGGCGGGAAAACCCTAGAAATTAGGGGTTTTGTTGGCGTTAAGGAGGAAGGAAGATGTGGATTGATTGGTGGACTCTTGGCGACTCTGCGTCTTGGTAGCTCGTCGCCAACACGATGTCCAGGAGGGGAGGGTCATAAGGTAGAAGACTGCGAGGTAAACGACGAGGTATACCTCTCCCTAGCTCCTCTTGTTTTCATGTTACTTTTTGCATTGATTTTGTTTATAATTGCATGTTGTTAATTAATTATCATAGATTAATTATTTGTTAATTAATGTGATAATTAATTTATGTCATGGACCCCGATAATAAACACAAAGACCGGCGATCCATTCGTCATCTTTTTCGCGGTTGATTAATCCGGAAAGTTACAAGGACTTAACTTTGGTTTTGGCTAAGTTGTGACTTGGATTAATTGAGACGACGACGAGACGGTCGTTTGGGAGACGTGTCTCTATTCGGATTAAATTTTTAATCCATAGGCATAGAGAGGTCTCTCATGTTCCACCCCGTGGTTGCTTAGGAACCCCTCAAGCTATACAAGGGTTTATTCCCATCACATCTCCGCTGTACGACGGACAAGTTGGGACATATACTACATCATCCATCAATATAGCTTAGCCACATGCGGCTAGCATCACAACAATATGAAAAAAATAAACACAACCACGTAGTTTATAATAATTGGATGGCTCAGCCATCACAAACAAAAGAAAAGAATACTTCAAAGAACATCCACAAGAAAACATACCGGCGTAATATGAAATAAAACAGAACTCTTCTATGACAATTATCGGACTAATAAAACAAATCCAGTCTTGAAAATGAAAATGAAGAAACAACAAAAATGCAGAAATAAAGTACTGCGATAATAACCCAACATGGAAACAAACTCGAAAACATCGGGCTGGCAACTGAATCCTCTCCTAGATCCAAGTAATGCAACTACCTGCTACCTGAAATAAAAATTGGAAGCAGGGGTAGTGAGTCCGAGCGAACTCAATGGGTATAAGAATAAATAATAGCATGGCATAAATAAGCTGTAAAAGTAGAGAAAACAACAGGTACAATCTCCATAAAATATAAGAATACCTAAACATATCAAAACAACATGGCACAAAGCAAAACGACAACTAAGTATGTACGAAAACCCTCATGATATCACCATATCAAAACATATATGTATGTCAACCAAATGCAGCAAACATAACTCATATAAATGCCGAGGAGCCAACTACTCCAAATCTCGGAGTAAAGGGGAAGCTATCAATAGCTCTAATGTTGGGGAGCCAACTGCTCCAAACCCCGGAATAAAGGGGGAGTTATCAACACCTCTAATACTGGGGAGCCAACTGCTCTAAACCCCGGAATAAAGTGGGAGCTATCAACAACTCTAATATCCCTCTAAAATAACGGTGCATCGGTAGAAACAACAAGTATCAGAAACCAACTAAGAACCAACCAGAAGGCAACCAGAAACCAACGAACATGCAACAAAACTACTAGGTAGGATATTTCTAATGTCAAATAGCTAGTTGTGTTTAATGAACCTCTAAGACTCACGTATAAGCGGTACTTTACATAATAGAAATTCAATGGAAGACTGTACGGATATGAAATTTTCGAATACTCGAAGATCAACGAAGAAAAGTATCAACGACGGCATAAAATAACAACAACAAGATCAAGGTCAAGCAGACATATAAAGACATAATAAGTCATGCACTAAGATAAACAAACTACACGAGTACAAAGGAGAAGTACCCACCTTATAATTGTAGAAGTCCTTAAATGAGAACCTTTCATGATCAACTGAACGAGTCCAACTCAATGTCCTGTATCAAGGACATAAATTTAGCTAATTATAAAATAAATACATTAGCTAAATTAAAATACTAACATGATTAAGATAGATCTTACTTAGAACATCTATTTAAATAAATCCAAATCTTCAAATTTAAAACTACAACAATTCATGGTACACCACCTAGTGATAACATCAAGGAACCAACCCAAAGGTTTGTCAAAAACATGGCATCGAAGTAACAACCCTTACTGCCACCCATGATTAAACTCACTCCATGGGACTATCACCAATTTAGAGGAGGCAGAATTCAAAATAAAACTTTGATCTTCAGAGAATATAATTGCATGTACCAAATATCAATCTCAGACCTCTTATTGCTCTCCACAAATCACAGCCTTTATACACACTGCTTACGTGAGTAAATATCACTTAGCACACTGAAATGAACACTTAGATTAATCGATTATGCTAAACAAGCTTTAAAACTTCATATTTAAGTAAAATATACAAAAACAAGGTAACTACTACTCATCCCTTTTGGTAAACAATGAATATAATGTGTAAAACCAACAACAGTCTGAAACAATGCCATGTTTAAATCACTGAACTGCTGCAGCCAAAATATGAGAATACTGTTTCATATAAGCGAAACACCTTTCTCTGAAAACAGGCAAATCAACATGTCGAAACACCATATCAGACTTCATACCATTAACTAGTGGTAGAGTATATGGTCATAGTTACCTAATAGACCATCAAATCTCTTTTCAAAGAAATTGCTAACAATCAAACCTTCCTCACCTTAACTGCGTCGGCGCCCAACCTGATAGTCGCAGAGGCTTTTCGAAGAGGGGAAATCGGAGTAGAGGAGAATCAGAGTGAAGAGAAGAAGGCAGTGCTCTGAGGTGACCTCGATCACACAAGGAAGGGAGGAAGAAGAGAACCATCTACTCGGCGTTGGAGTCTCTCGCGTGGAGGAGGCGATCGCGTAAAGGAATAGGAGGCTAGGGTTCGCGATGGGGTGGCGTCGGGAAGAAGAGGAGTTCGAGAAAACTGAAATGAGAAGAAGTTTTTAGGGTTTAATATAGTTTTTAGCTTTTTGCAAAAAGGCCCTCCAAGGTCAGAAAATTTCAACTAGGCCCCTAATTTTTGAAATTTACCTTTTCAACCCCTAAAAATTCAATATTTAGCATTCTCCCCCACTAATAAAAATATGGTCCCCAAATTTAGCTAGTAAACCACAATAATTACTAGTCAACCACAACAGGTACAAGTCAACGATAACAGCTATCAACAACCTGTATTGACAACGTAGATATAATATAAATACTGAATAAATACGAAAAACAACCATACACACCTCAAGTAAATAGATGAGGGTAGCGAGCTCTAAGCGTATCCTCGAGCTCCCAAGTAGCTTCCTCATCAAAGTGGTGTTGCCAACTAACTTTGACCAACCGAACTGTCTTCTTCCTCAACCGATGCTCCTTGCGGTCCAAAATCCGCATAGGTACCTCTTCGTAGGTTGCGTCTAGCTGAAGTGTGACCGGCACCTTCGATAACACATGTGTACGATCTGGTACATATTTCCTTAACATGGAAACGTGAAACACATCGTGAACTCCAGCCAAAGACGGTGGTAATGCCAGATGATAAGCTACTGCTCCAATCCGCTCCAGAATCTGAAACGGTCCAATGTAGTGTGGAGCTAGCTTACCTCGCAACCCAAACCTCTTCACCCCTTTCATGGGTGATACTCGTAAGAATACGTGATCACTCATGGAGAACTCCAAGGGTCTGTGTCTCCGATCTGCATAACTCTTCTCACGATCCTGAGCCTCTGACGGCCTGCGTCTGATAGTACAGACTAGCTCTGCGTCACGCTGAATACTCTGAGGACCTAGCAACTGAGATTCCTCAACCTTCTCCTAAAGGGTGGGTGTCCTGCAAGCTCTACCATACAACGCCTCGAAAGGTGCCATCTGAATAGCCGAATAATAACTATTATTATAAGCAAACTCAACCAAATGCAGGTGATCCTCCCAGTTGCCTCCAAAGTCCATAACGCAGGATCTCAACAAATCCTCTAGCATCTAAATGGTATGCTCTGATTGTCCATCCATCTGCGGATGAAAGGCTGTACTGAATCGAAGCTCTATACCCATTGCCTGCTGCAAACTCTGCCAAATTCGAGAAGTGAAACGAGGGTCTCTATCTGATATGATGCTCAAAGGAATACCATGTAGTCTGATAATCTCACGGCAGTATAACTCTGCTAGCTTGTCCAGTGAATTTGCCCTCTGAATCCCCAAGAAATGAGCGGATTTGGTTAATCGATCAACGATCACCCAAATCACGTCGTGTCTTCTACAAGACCTCGGTAATCCCACAACAAAATCCATCGTGATGTACTCCCACTTCCACTCAGGAATAGGGATCTTCTGAAGTAATCTAGCAGGTCTCTGATTCTCAGCTTTCACCTGCTGGCACACCAGACATCTAGCATCAAAATTCGCGATGTCTTTCTTCATACCATTCCACCAGTAGGAACGTCTCAAATCTTGGTACATACGGGTTCCGCCTGGATGTATAACATCATCAACACAGGAGCCCCAGAACCTCTCAGGCACCCGAGAAGGATAAGTTTTACCTAGTCAGCAGATTGGGATGCAGCTAGATCGCTGCGTTGGGGGCACCCCTATAGGCACTCGGGCACCAGTATGCCTATATAAGGGGTCTCGACTACAAACTTTGCAGATCAACTATCTACACCATTTGTGCTCAAGTGTGCTACGTCGAAACAATCTAGAATCAATGAAACACTGCTCTGACAATGAAGTGCTCCTTTTTTATTTCAGTCAAAAGTTGTTGGTATGCATTACTGTTTCTTGTACTGTACATCTCATTATTTGTAACAACATTGCGACTTATAGAATTGTCCAACGTAAATGGTCAAGAATCTTGGGTCTTAGAGTAGGAGCTGTTACAAACTCCGAACTAAGTAAAAATAAACGTGTTAGATTGTTGGACTTGTGTTTGTTCTTTCCGCTGTGTATACTCTTACCTAAATTCGAAAATTTTCAACGCGCAATATTCACCCCCCTTCTATTGTTGAGAGAGTTTGCTCTCAACGATCCCACAAATATAATTCCAAAAGTCTATACTGATTACCTCTGGGTATACCACCTTCATGTGTATCCACATTGAGGTAAGAAAGTAAATAGTATTTAAGGTGTTAGCATGCATTACAGAGAAACTGAAATCCTAAAATTGCATCCCAAAATTGCTTTTCTCTCACAAATACTTTTTTCTTTCTTAATTCATTTTATTTCTCTCATGATTCTTGCGATTTTCGATTGTCTAGATAGCCAATTTCATGATTCTGACTAGTGCTGGATTAATAGTCCTTATGGGATTAATTGTTTATTATTTGACGACAATCATGTACCTTCAATTTTCACCCATCATGTTATTGACGACGTTATCGAGGACTATTCAAATTGATATTATTTTGATTTTGATTTCATTAATATAGATTTTTTTCTTATTTGGTATTATTATAATGTTTAGTTTGAATTGATATTTTTTGGTGTTGTTTTTGCCCATCAGCTTTGATAGCTTTTATAAAGTTTGTTAATCTTTTATAATACCATGGACTAAAAAATAGGCGACTATAGGGTAAAGTGAAGCTACAATGACAAACTTTTACGTGAGTAGTCTAAGTTATGAGATCTATAATTTATCACGTTTCTTTGTAATTTCTACAAAGCCAAAATATTTGATAGTATTGAACTTTTTAATTTCTTAAAATCATCATATTAATTTTTTTATTTTATTTAAATTATACAATTTATCACCTAAATTTTAGGGTTGATATTGTCAAAAAAGCTACACAAATTACTATTCAAATCATATATTATATGAAAATTACAAATTTTATTAAAATTAGTTATAACACTGATGTTATTTTCATACTAACTTATAGTTAAAATTTAGATATTTTATAAACATCGTGAGATTTTATTTGAATTATCTTGCATTTACTTATTCATCGCATCCTTAATATTTCATTGCTTTAGTTAATATTGATATAATATATATTGGATTTTACTGTATTCTTAAATTTACTAGTAAAACTTCACAAATTTTTTCAAATGAAAATTTTATTTTTAATTGTAAAATTTTAATTAAACTTAAATTAATTTTTAATAGGCTCGATATTTAATATTATAAAATATGATGTATATTATCTTACATCATTTGAATATGACTTGTACACATACCTTAATTATACATGTTTAAAAATAGTTTATTTAAGGAATTATTATTTCATATAGATATGACTAATCATACTGTCGAGGGGGATCCAAGCAAAGCCAACACTTCATGTCATGATTTCCAATTAACTGATTCCTTGGAAAAAATATGTCTTGCCCTCTTTCTACAATTTCTGCAAGTTGGATTACTGCATAATAATAAATAAAAATAAATAATCAATTATTTATAATTGCATAATCATAAATACAAAAAAAATATTGTGTATAAAAAAGTTTTGATATTTCTTTTTAGAACAATAAAGAAAAATTGCTTATTTAAATCTCAAATGTCACTCAAATCTCATAGCTTCTTTCATTCAAATACGCTAAGATTTATATTTACAAATAATGTGTATGGATATAATAGTAACTTACATAATAATTCAAAAAAATCTATTGTAGTGGGAGTTGATGTAGGAGCATGCTCTCTTGATGTTGTCGGAATTATAAAAATGGATAACATTAGAAGGATAGCAAAGCTAATTTTCTTTGTGTCCATCATCGTGGATTTAGTATTAAGATGGATGTGAGACACAAAGTTGATTAACTTTCAATGTGAATTGAATTATTTGTTATTTTGGATATACTATTTTATGGATATAAACATAGGTTACTTTTATGTGAAATGTATAACATAAACACTTTAAAGGTAGTAAGTTATTTAAAATATGTAAAGGAAAGTTTAATATGTATAAAAACATATTGATAATTTAATTTATTATATGTTACCAAAATGATCAAGAAAATTATTTATTCCATCAAAAATAACTAGTAAGAGAAATTTCTTATTGTCATGTAATTTATCTCAAATTATAGTAACCATATCAGCGATCCATTTCTTGCAACCCAATAGAGGATAAAAACATTGAGACAATCCTAATGAACAATTACTGATTTAAAAAAAAAGACTCTTTTCATGACTAAATAGACTGCTATCAAATAGTTATTGTTGCAATTGAAATTTAGTTAAGGATGACCACATTCAAATAAGATTTATCAATATATTTAACGGAGATTATATTTGATCAATGTATTTGATTGTTTCCAAAATGAAGAGATTGTTGTATGCATGTTCATGTGTATATATCAAAATCAAATGAGGTAAATATTTATTTTTAACAAAAATGAAATGATAAATGGGGGAGGTCGATCATGATGGTTCATCCATCTACAAGCCCCATGGTGATCGGAGGATCCATTCTCATGTAACTCCATCTCATCCCCTACAACTTATCTCCCAGATGAAACATCATCCTCAATCGAAGCATCATCATTCAAATCAGGCCTGAGGGTATCCTCCGTCATCTCTCATCCACATGCTGCCTCCCTTGATCTAGAGAGACTCTACCATCCATCTCCACCTTCAGCACATCCTCCTCATGAATCTCCTAGAGAATGCACTCCATCTCTCTAAATTAGCAGTCATCTCCACCCCATCGTAGGCAAACTTAACATATATAGGCCGACAAGATTCATCCCTTTGGTTGGCTTGGGAAGGCGGTCCTAATACATCAGTTTTATTGTAATGCTTATTAATGTACTTGTTGATGGGTATGGCTTGGCGGGTTTTCTAAGCGAATACTTGGACGTCCTTGAGAGACCTCTCCATGTCTACGGATTAAAAATTAATCCAAATGGAGACACGTATCTCAAACGACTATCTCGACATCGTATCGATCGATTCGAATTACAACTTGGCCAATCTCAAAGATCGAGCCTTGTAATTTGCCAAACCAGCCGACCGCGGAAAAGACGACGAGTAGATCGCTAGTTTTTGTGTTTATTATCGGGGTCCAAAACATGATTAATTATTGCAATTAATTAACAAATAACTAACACAACAATAACTAATCAATCACATGAGATGATAAGAAAACAAGGAGCCAAGGAAGAAATTTATACCTTCCTTTACCTCATAGTCTTCTACCTTATGCCCCTTCCCTCTTGGACGTCGTATGGGCGACGAGCTATCAAGAACCGGAATCACCAAGGGCCTCCAAAAAAATCTCTTCTTCACTTGCCAATCAAAACCCTAAGATTAGGGTTGTCGCCGACCTCCTCCTCCTCCAACCTTTGCGCCGTCGTCGACCAAAGGCTTCCCATGCCCGCCGGCAACAAGGAAGCTCTATGGAGGAGGAAGAAGAAGATGATGAAGGAGAGAATAGACCTCCTTCACAACCTAAACCAGCTTAAACCCCTCACTTCCCCTTGCTTGTGGCGCCGCCGGCCACCAAGAGGTTCTCCTCTTCTCCAACGCCACCCGAGCCCTTCTCTCCCTCTTCTTGCCGAGCCACAAAAGGAGGATGAAGCTCCTCCTTGTCCTTGTGGTCGCCGAGCACCAAGGGTGAAGAAGATGGGAGAAAGGAAGGAAGAAAAGAGAGAACCCTTTTACCTTGCCGCCGGTGCCCTAGGAGAGAGAAGGTGAGGGAGAGGATAGAAAAGCCTAGGTTGTGGTGAACAATTGGATTAGCCTTAGTTTCATGATTCCATGGGGTATATATATGGCTAAGGTAGAGACCATGAGGAGGAGTTGGGTCTTGGCCACTAATGGATTCAAATCCGATTCATTAATGAAGATCCATTCCACTAAAGGATCTCCATTGAACTTCCTCACCAACCCCCATATTTTGATATGGGCTCCACATATTATGAGTGCATCCATCTCCCCATATTTAAGATATCGTATGCCCGTCGATTAATTTAAATTACTAACAATTTTAATTAATCAACTTCTAACTCCTTGACTAGTACCACTCAACCTTATCATCATGTTGGATCAAATTCACTTGCAGGGTTTAATATGATAAACCTTATGAGCTCATCAAGGTGGCATCATCATCCCAACTCACCAGGACACAGATTTCGTCAATAATCAGCAACACACCATGTAATTAATATTATTTCCTAATTTATCAGACCTATCAATTTAGCATAATAAATCTCACCCATTGGTAAATCAAAGAAATAAAATATTAACTACACATGCCCGTTATTATATCGGAATTTAGAGATTATACTCCATAATAATCAGAGGTCCAATCCAATTATGAAGTCAGTATAAATTGGATGACCTCTACTTTGGTCCTGCTCAATGCACACAAATCACACTAGTGTAATTCTATGGTCAAGACAAACCACACCTAATTACACTACAACCATCCCGATGGTTTGTCCAACTACATCTCGGTTGTGAGCCTCTACTTATACTATGCAAGGGATTGATAACATGATCTACTGTGTGTCATCACACACCTTGTTATCTACAATGCAGAGTATGAGACTATTATGAATATACTAATTTAAACATGCAACTGTGTTGTTGTGATTCTCTTTCAAAATGTAGATGATCATATATAAAAAGACAAGTCTTTTAGTATACATCTAACAATCTCCCACTTATACTCAAAGACTCTACTGTGCTCACACTATCATACATCTGACTCCCATATCCTCCACATGCCGATCAAAAGCTCTCGCCGAAAGGGCCTTAGTGAAAGGATCTGCTAGGTTGTCCTCCGATGCAATCTTGGCGACAGCTACTTCTCCTCACTTTATGATTTCCCGTATTAGGTGGTACTTGCGCTTGATGTATTTACTCACCTTATGGGCACGTGGTTCCTTCGAGTTTGCAACTGCACCACTATTATCACAATAGATTGTGATAGATCTGGGCAAACCAGGAATCACATCCAAGTCCATGATGAAGTTCCCGAGCCACACAGCTTCCTTGGCTGCCTCTGAGGCTGCCACATACTCAGCATCCATGGTGAAGTCCGGCACGTATTTCTACTTGACACTACTACATACTATGGCTCCACCTGCTAAAGTAAACACAAACCTTGAGGTAGACTTACACTTGTCCCTATCCGACTGAAAATCTGAATCTTTGTTACCCATAGGGATTAATTGGTCTACCCGGTAAACCAGCATATAGTCCCTGTTGGTGCAAGTTGCATCAGTGATGTCCTCGTCTAAGTGTTTCAATGTTTGAAAATATGCTTAAGTCAGTGATACATTGAACAAGGGAAGGGTAAGTCAAGAACGGTGTACCAAAGTGAATGAAAATCCTAGTAAACCTAGGCAATAAGTCCTGGTTCGAAGAATTGGGCACGAAGTCCTGATCATGGATTGGGCACTAAGTCCTGGCCGAGGGCTGGGCACCTAAGACCTGACCGAGGGTTGGGCATGAAAACCTGGTTTAAGGAATTGGGCATGAAGTCCTGGCCAAGGGTTGGGCACCGAAGACTTGGTTCAAGGAATTGGGCACGAAGACCTGACCGAGGGTTGGTCACCGAAGTCCTGGACTTAGGGTTTGGGAATGAAGTCTTGGTCCGAGGGATTGAGCAACTTAGCTGAGCGATGACTAAGGACAGAAGTAGAAATGGGTCGAGGTTCGGACGTCTCGAGATCCGAGAGTATCGGGGGCTAAGCAAAAGTCCACCCGAATGGACTGGGTGGCAACCGTCTCCTGAAAGGAGTAGGTGAAAGGCGCGTTCCCGGGGGTGGGAAATTGCGTCGGTTCGACCTAGGGTTTTATGGAAATCCGAACTCAGAACCAAGTCCTTAAGGCTAAGATTGTGTGTATATTTGCTTTGTATTCTTGTATCTTGCAGGTACCTAGAATGGAAGATAAAGCAGGCAAACAATACACAAAGGGGCTGGAAGACCAGCCTGCTAGGCGCCCCCATTGAAGGGGGCACCCCTATCAAAAGGGGAAAGAAACTCTTTCATCTAGGCGCCCCCATCAACTGGGGCACCCCCATTGAAAGGAGAAAAATCAAGTTTCATTCAGACACCCCCATCAATACAGGCGACCGGGTTCAAAGTTGTATTTGCTGCTGCGAGTTCGAAGCAGAGATAAGCTTTGACTGGGGGTATTCAGGCGCCTGGGAGGTCCATGGTACCCTAGTCAGAAGCCTTATCGGCTGCAACGAGTTCGGCGCGTAGATAAGCTTTAACCAAGCCCTTTGGGGCACCCCCATCAACATAGGCACCCAATGAAGCCTATAAAAGGGGCCTCGACCCCAAGGCTTAGAACACAACTTCCAGAATCATTCTGAGTACTCCAGACAGAAGAAATGCGCTAACGACGAAGCTCTGTGACCAAGGAATCTCCGGGAGGAAGTGAGCGGCACTTCGGAGATCTAGATCGGCCGAGGCTTCGATTCTTTTTGGTTTGATTTACATTCAGTTCTTAATTTCTTTAATTCTTTTGATTGTATTTTCTGCACTGTAAGACGGGTTTCTCCACCTCCGGAAAGTCTAGAAAGGAGACCATTAGTGGATGAGCGTTCCCATGCTTAGGCCTTGCATGTACTGACCTTGGGGGGTTGGGAACCAAGTAAAAAATCCTGTGTGCGCTGTGTGGTCTTTTATTCTTTCTCTTTTATTTTTCATTGTGCTACTAATGCTCTATCCAGAATGATTACTCTTAAGTTTATGAGTTTCCGTGAGACGATTTTACGGTCGATATTCACCCCCCTCTATCGACGGCACCGGTCCTACAATTGGTATCAGAGCCAGACCGCTCTTCACTGGACTAACCGTCGACGGAGCAAAAGACGCCAGGAATTGAGGGGGAGCCCAGGGGTGAATCAGGTACAGTATTTTTTAATGTCGATTTTTAAATTCCATATTATATGCTTCAAGTGCAGGATGAGAGGGTACTATAAAAATCAGTACCCTACTCGTAAAACTCGTTCTTCACCGACGACAAAAAATGTACCAGCACCAAGAGGCCGGAGGAACAAAGATCACATCAAATGCTTCAAGTGAGAAAAATACGGACACTACAAGAATAAATGTCCGGCAAAGGTACGCAAAATTTACATTCCTAGAAATTTTCAATTTCCTGCACAATCATATGATAAGGTTGATTATTTTTCAGAAAAGTTAAATTTACTGCATAGTCAAATTAATGTCTTTCATGATCATCTAGAAAATGTACATAGAAATAAATTATGAAAAATTAAGTCTTTAATTGTCAACATCAATGAATTAATCTGTAAAATTAATTCTGAATTTCCTAAAGATAATGTTGAAATTAAATCTAACAATCTTTCTAATAATATTGAAATTAAATCTGATAATTTTTCTGATAATACTGAAATCAAATCTAATAATTCTGAGGATATCCCTGAGATTATTGAAAATATTTCTGAAGATAATCCTGAAATTAATTTTGAAATTCTTAAAGATATTTCTGAAGATAACTCTGAAATTCTTAAAGATATTTCTGAAGATAACTTTGAAATTATTAAAAATATTTCTGAAGATAATCCTGTAATTATTTAAATTATTTCTGAGGATAAGAATGATTTTGTTGAAAATATTCTTGAGGATAAAGATGAGATTTCAGAAATTCTTAAGGATAAAATTGATAATATTTCTGAGGATAGTGGAGATGAAATCTTCTTAGATAATAATTTAATTATAGATAACATTGAAGATTATTACAAAACATTAACTAATGACCCGAATTACTCCACCTACTTTGAGGATATTGAAGGATGTGATTTTGAGGATGAGGAGGAGATGAAATTTTCTGAGATCAAGGCTATAGTCAATAAAAATCACAAAGATTCAAATAAACAAGAATTATTGGAAAAACTTAAAAAGATAAATAAAGAAGAAATAGTGGATGACTCAGAAATTTTCGAAATAATGAAAATTATGAACTTGAACTCACAACTATTAATTAATCATTTCAACCTTAATTATTCAAGTTTTAATTAATCCTTAATTAATTCAAACTTTAATTAATTCTTAATTAATTCAATTAATCGTTAATTAATTCAAACTTTAATTAATTCTTAATTATTCAATTAATCATTAATTAAATCAAACTTTATTAATTTTTAATTAATTTAATTAATCATTAATTAATTCAAACTTTAATTAATTCAATTAATCCTTAATTAAAATTAATTCATTTAATCCTTAATTAATTTTAATTCAATTAATCCTTAATTAATTTTAATTAATTTTAATTCAATTAATCTTTAATTAATTCAAAATTCAATTAATCTTTAATTAATTCAAAATTCAATTAATCTTTCATTAATTCAAAATTCAATTCATCATTGATTAATTCAAAATTAAATTAATCCTTAATTAATCCAACTTCAATTAATTTTTACTTTAATTAATTCATAATTAACTTAAATCCAATTAAATCTTAAATAACTTAAAATCAAATTAAATAAAATCTTACCGAAACTGTAACAATTAAATTAATAATATCAAATATGTCAAAGTGGGTTGGCATATTCACGGGTTCACACGACATATATCAAATCGAGAATTTGATACATTATTAGAAACTTAAATAAAATAATTTGAATTATTTGACTCATGCATAACTGTCATGCCATGCATATGCAATTTCTTAAAATTTATGTCATGTCATTCATGTTTAATTTTATGCATAATTTAGAACGGCTAGAGGAAAAAGAATAGTTGAAACTTGAACAACCTAGTATTAGGTGGACGTGAGATGATAGTACGTTAGGGAAACCCTTCTAATAAGGTCAAGTATATTCTACTTAGTCTATTTAGTCTGGTGGAACTAGCCGAAGCTATCGATCCAAAACCTAAGCTAGTTAGACCAAAATTTTTCAAGAAGTAATTTGAAAATGAATTTTCAATAAAAGACTTTGTCAAGGAAAGAGTTAATGATCCAATAAAGCTACGGCCAAAGAAGCCCTTGTGCCTCGCCAAGACCTGGAAGCCAATTATCGAAAATCAAATTCACATTACTATTTGATAAATTTGAATCTAACATAAGTTTCAATTAAATCTTAGATTTAACAATAAATTAAGAAAAATGATTCAAGCATCTCACAATGTACCCATAAGGCAACCATGCATGCTGTATTGAGACATCTAGAATGTGTGAGATGTTAAGGACCAATAAATTGAAAAGTATTTTTCAAAAATCTTAGAATATTTTTTTAAAAATATATTTTCAAAATAGTGCTTTAACATAATAATGTTTTTATGGAATTCATGCTTGTCTGGTTGATTATATATGATAAATGTTCAAAAATTATATCTTTTTAAAAAATTGTTTAACTCACACAATTAGACACAAGTCTCCTAGGACAACACTAAAGTTCCTTAAGACACTTAGATAGAGTCAAACGGTGTCGGGTACAGGGGGAGTGTTTTTATTCTTTTGAAATGTTTTTTTTCGAAAACTGTACTTTAAACATTACTATCATTTGAAAATATTTTTTGAAAACTGTGCTTTAAATTACTATCACTAGTGTTTTCGAAAAAAGGGGGTTATGCTTTAAAAAGGTATTCTCATTCCAAGTTGAATTTTCTAAAAATTTACACTTTAAAAATTATTTTCGTTCCAAACAATGGTTTCGGAATTTATCTTTTATTGTTCATTTGATTTTGATAAACCCGAAAAGGCACAGAGGAAGGTCTACTTCATGATCTACAAGGACTCCTAGGATGTGTCAAATTTAGGGGGAGTCTACGTCAAAAGAAAATTTTTGATAAGTTTTTTTTGGAAATTAGTTATTTGGAAATAATTCCTTTGATCTGAACTAAACCCTAAAGACTTAGAGGAAGAGTACTTATGGTCAACAAGCTTCCTAGGACTGGGTCAAGTTTAGGGGGAGACCAAATTAAAAGAATTATTTACTATGTTTTCATGAACTATATATCATCATTTTCAAAAACCTATATTTTTTTCAATTTGAAAAAAAATATTTCTTGAGTTTGGAAAATTTTCCAGGGTACTTAAGGAAATGTCCTTGTAGTTAACAAGGTTTCGTAGGATTGTGTTAGACTGGAAAGGAAACCAAGTCAAGTAAAATATTATATTTTCAAAACAATATTTGTCTAAGTACTTTCAAAAGGTAAGTCAAGTAATTTTCTTTCAAAAGAACTTATACTTTTTACAGAACTTACATTTTTCAAAAGTATTTATATTTTCCAAAAATGCATAATATATTTCAAAAAGTACTTATATTTTCCAAAATTGCAAATACTTTCCAAAAATTGTAGATATTTTCCAAAAATGCAAAAGTACTTACATTGTTTTCAAAAACTCAATATATATCAAAAGTACTTGCATTTTTCAAAGATCATAATAGTTTTCAAAAAGTACTTGCAATATGTTCACAATATACAACTATTTTTGAGAGTGTAGATATTTTTCAAAATACTAACTTTTTTTAAAGTATTCTATTTATCAAATATGTTTTAAGTGCAATTTGTTTTGAAAAATCTCCTCTAATTAAAAGTTTTTTAAGTGAGAAGTGTTTTGAGTTCAAAATACTTTCCTACAAATACAAAATGCTTTTAAAGTGAAATTCTTTTTGGGTGCAATTTAAGTACTTAAGTGTTATGCCATACTTTCAAAAATTTATACTAAGTATTTTCAAAATGAACCAAATGTTTTCATTGTTGGTGCAAGTATTTTTGGTGATTTTTGATATATGACAAAGGGGGAGAGTGAGAGTTTACGTTAGAAAATTTTTTGTTTCTTCGTGAGAGCTTATGTTAGAAAATTTTTGTTTCTTCCCAAAGGATCAATGAAAATCAAAACTTCTTTTTCAAAACGGGGAGAGTGAGCTTATCTTAGAATTGTTTTTCTCCCAAAGATCAAAATGCATCTTCAAAACTTAGATTACTTTTTCAAAGTTTAGCCCTTTCAACCAATCTAACTTAAGATATTGTCAAACATCAAAAAGGGGGAGATTGTTGGTACAAGTTGCATCAGTGATGTCCTCCTCTAAGTGTTTCAATGTTTGACAATATGCTTAAGTCAGTGATACATTGAACAAGGGAAGGGTAAGTCAAGAATGGTGTACCAAAGTGAAAGAAAGTCCTAGTAATCCTAGGCAATAAGTCCTGGTTCGAAGAATTGGGCACGAAGTCCTGATCATGGATTGGGTACTAAGTCTTGGCTGAGGGCTGGGCGCCTAAGACCTGATCGAGGGTTGGGCATGAAGACCTGGTTCGAGGAATTGGGCATGAAGTCCTGGCCAAGGGTTGGGCACCGAAGACCTAGTTCAAGGAATTGGGCACGAAGACCTGGCCGAGCGTTGGGCACCGAAGTCCTGGACATAGGGTTTGGGCACGAAGTCTTGGTCCGAGGGATTGAGCAACTTAGCTGAGTGATGACTAAGGACAAAAGTAGAGACAGGTCGAGGTTCGGACGTCTCGAGATCCGAGAGTATCGGAGGCTAAGCAAAAGTCCACCCGAATAGACTAGGTGGCAATCGTCTCCTAAAAGGAGTAGGTGAAAGGCGCGTTCCCGGGGGTGGGAACCTGCGTCGGTTCGACCTAGGGTTTCGTGGAAATCCGAAGTCAGAACCAAGTCCTTAAGGCTAAGATTGTGTGTATATTTGCTTTGTATTCTTGTATCTTGCAGGTACCTAGAATGGAAGACAAAGCAGGCAAACAACACACAAAGGGATGGAAGACCAGCCTGCTAGGCACCCCCATTGAAGGGCACACCCCCATCAAAAGGGAAAAGAAACCCTTTCATCCAGGCGCCCCCATCAACTGGGTCGCCCCCATTGAAAGGAGAAAAATCAGGTTTCATTCAGGCGCCCCCATCAATACAGGCGCCCGGGTTCAAATCTGTATTTATTGCTGCGAGTTCGAAGTAGAGATAAGCTTTGATTGGGGTCCTTCATGCACCTGGGAGGTCCAGGGCGCCCTGGTCAGAAGCCATATCGGCTGCGATGAGGTCGGCTCGGAGATAAGCTTTGACCAAGCCCTTTGGGGCTCCCCCATCAACACAGGTTCCCCAATGAAGCCTATAAAAGGGGCCTCAACCCCAAGGCTCAGAACACAACTTTGAGAATCTTTCTCAGCACTCCAGATAGAAAAATGGGCTAACGACGAAGCTCTGCGACCAAGGAGGCTCCGGGAGGAAGTGCGCGGCACTTCGGAGATCCAGATTGGCCGAGGCTTCGATTCTTTTTGGTTTGATTTACATTCAGTTCTTAATTTCCTTAATTCTTTTGATTGTAATTTCTGCACTGTAAGATGGGTTTTTCCGCTTCTGGAAAGTTCGGAAAGGAGACCATTAGTGGACGAGCATTCCCATGCTTAGGCCTTGGATGTACTGACCCTGGGGGGTTGGGAACCAAGTAAAAAATCTCGCGTGCGCTGTGTTGTCTTTTATTTTTTCTGTTTTGTTTTCCGCTGTGCTACTAACGCTCTATCCAGAACGATTACTCTTAAGTTTATGAGTTTCCGCGAGATAATTTTACGGTCAATATTCACCCCCCTCTATCGACGGCACCGGTCCTACAGTCCCTAATCCGTCTTAGGTATTTTAGTATATACTTTATCGTAGTCTAATGTCCCTGTCTGGGGTTACTCTGATATCTACTAACCATGCCCATGGCAAAGCAAATATCTGGTCTCGTGCACAACATAGCATACATGAGGTTTCCTACAGCCGATGCATAAGGAACCACCTTCATTTCCTCTATCTTCTTTGATATTTTCGGGCTCATCTTTTTTGATAGAGGAACTCCATGCCTAAAAGGTAGAAAACCTTTCTTGGAGTTTTCCATGCTAAAACGAGCCAGGATAGTGTCTATGTATGATGCCTGGGATAAGCACAATATCCTTTTCTGGCGATCCATTATGACCTTGATCCCAAGGATGTGTCCTGCTTCTCCTAAGTCCTTCAGATCGAGCTGTTTAGACAACCATACCCTTACGTCCGACAACACCTTAACATTGTTGCCAATTAGCAAAACGTCATCTACGTAAAGTATAAGAAACACCACTACGTTTCCATCACATCTCTTATATACACATGATTCATCTTGGCTTTGAATAAATCCATATGACTGGATTACTTCATCAAAGCAGATGTTCAAAGATCGCGAAGCTTGCTTCAATCCATAAATGGATCGATTAAGCTTGCATACTAGATGCTCTTTGCCCTTCGCAATGAACCCTTCTGGTTGCTTCATGTAGATGGTCTCCTCAAGACTTCCATTAAGGAAAGCTATCTTGACGTCCATCTGACATACCTCATAGTTCATATGAGCGGCAATAGATAAGAGAATCTGGATAGACTTTAGCATGACTACAGGCGAAAAGGTCTCCTCATAATTGATACCCTCTTTCTGAGTATACTCTTTCGTAACAAGCCTATCCTTGAAGGTCTCAACCTTCCTGTCTGATCCTTTTTTTCTCTTGTAGATCCACTTGCATCCAATGGCTTTTACACCATTGGGTGGTTCTGCAAGCTCCCAGGCATGATTAGAATCCATGGATTCTATCTCAGAATTCATTGCCCTTTGCCAAGAATTTGCATCCTTATCTTGGAGGGCCTCGTCATAGGTCCAGGGATTCGATTCATGCTCACCAGAGATCAAGTCCGAAGACTCTTCCAAAATCATGAACCTTTCAGGTTGTCTAACAACCCACTCACTACGACGAGGTGCCACCTGTGTATCTTCTGTGACACGCGGTGCAGTGACTTGTGGTGTATCCTCTTGTACAGTTGCTACTAAGGTCGGAACGTCCCCTCTTCATTTTTTAAGAACTAGTCTACTCTTGGGCTTGTGATTCATCACATAGTCTTCCTCTAAAAATCTGGCATTCGTGCTAACGATTACCTTCTGATCCTCAGGAATATAGAACAGACCACCCTCTGTCCCTTTAGGATAGCCTACAAACAAGCGTACTTCTATACAAGATTCTAACTTATCAGTATCTCCCTTTAGCACATGTGCTGGACTTGTTAGTGATATGAGAGAAGTGTCCTAAGGCAATCGCCTTATGATTGTAAAACATTTATTTTAATAAATGATAATTCACTATTTGAGTATACATGCTTGTGTATTTGATTGGGATCTTAAACTCATCTACTGAATGTCCGCAATACAACTCACAGCATAAGAGAATTTGTGATGGGATCACAACTAGTGATTATCTCTAAATGCGCAAATGTGAAGTATTGAAAATATCCCTAGTCGATGAATTGATAAATACGGACACTATCAATTCTATTGAGACTAGCATGGGTTATTCTCTAATCAACTGATTCTCACTGGCTGGTGACATTGGGATGTCTGGAGATAAACATGGATGCTAGTTAAGGGAACTAGTTCATTGGAGTGACTAGCTGTAAAACTTCATATGGTAATCTATATAGATATGTCAATGAAGTTCTTACTGCGGCTTAAGTGCGATGTTCCTTTGACTTGCGGTGTTCAAGTCATCTTGGTCATGGAGACTTATACTTTAACATCTTAAGCAAGCATCTCCAAGGAGGTGTGGACCCAGGATGATTGGGTATAAGCCGAAGTGCCCGAAGATGTTTGAACAGCCTACAAAGGATTCACCACTCCTTGCGAGGAGATGTATACCCAGGCCTATCGTCGGATTGTTACTCAAAGCCTCTGGCCAGAGCATATCATGTTTAGAGTGCGAGTCTCTAAAATACATGAGAGTAATTAGAAATCCAAAGGACGAGAAAGACATTACTTGGGCTAGGTGTGACGTAGTCAGTCTAGTGGGGACTGACACAAACAGACCATGTCCTGAACCAAGTGGGTATAAGATGGTGAAGGGAATGGGGCACGATTCATTAGAGCTGCTGAAGGGTTTCAGAATTACTTCTGAGGTCAACCGTTGATCTTTCGATTAATTGGGGGTCATGATGTACTACTAGGTGCCACTCATGATCGTTCTATAATTGGTTAATTATAGACGGCCAACATAAATCGAAAGCCTATTTAGTCACACGCACTACGAGTAATCCGAGGGATTTAAAACGAGTTGAAAATTGGATTTTCCGATCAAGAGAAATAAGTCGAATCTGAGTTAATCAGAGGCGCAACGGAAACTAAAAATGGCTAAGTCTTTTGAAGGCTTATTGGGCGAATTAAATGAGTTTAATTCGCGATCGGTTCGGCTTGGTTTGGCCGACCAAAGAGGGTGCCAAACCCTTTTGGTTTGGCCGGCCACATCAAGGGGATGAAACCAATTTATTTGGTTTAATTAATAAAATAAATCTAGCGCGATTTGTTTTATAAATTATGGATAAATAAATTTGTGTAAAGAAATTTATATAAATAAATTTATAGAAATTTATTCTTTTATGGAAATTAAAATGATCCATGAAATGATTTATTTTAATTTTATAAAATCAATTATGAATTGATTTTTCCATAATAAGAAAGTTTATAAATTTCTTATAAAATTTATTCCATAATAAAAGGAGAAGAAGTATTTGTTTTATTATAAAGTTAGTTATAATAAAACTTGGTTTAAACGGAATAATTCATAAGAGAATTTATAGGATAAATTTTTATGAAAATTCCGTTAAGAGGAGACTTGGCAAGGGAGAATTACTATATAAAGGAACCAAGGCTAGCTTAATTCCTTGATCAATAGAGTAATCAAGAGATTAACTCTCTCCCTCTCTCTCTCTTATTCTCTTCCTCTCTTCTCTATTCCCTAGGGCCGGCGCCCCTAGCAACCCTAGGGCCGGCGCCCCTTGCCTCCAAGGGCCGGCGCACCTTCTTCTCCATTAGTTGCCGTGAGCCAACAACACCGAGGAGAAGCCAACCAAGAAGAAGAAGAAGCGGATTACATCTCCTTCCTTCCCGGAATTTTGATTCCGTTAACTTGGTGGTTAGTTTCCTTTCTTCTCTCTTGTTCTTCTAGTTGTGCCATAGAGAATCTAGTAGTTCTCGTCGGCACAAAACTCGTGACTTTGCGAAGTCATCCCGAAGAGAACTCGGCGTGGACGCGAATAGAGGCGAAGCTTCCAAGGGACGCTACGGTTGGATCTCGTCCCTTACTTCGAGTTACGCGAGGTACTTAGTAAATTAGTTTACTTTTCCGCAAAGTTTTAATTTATGATCATGTCCACACACCATAAGGTTGCATGCTAGATACGTGGTTAAATAATTTAGAAATTATTTTATGCTAATTCTTCCGCTGCACGTAAAAATTTAGAATTTTACGAACCCGTATCCTTGTCAACATGCACCCGGTCCCAACAGTGGTATCAGAGCCGGTTAGTGTTCGACATAATCATATAATTATTTTGCGGAAAACTTTGTCATGATCTCAATTTTGGAAAAAATTTTCAATTATGGAAACTTTCAAATTATAATAAATTTTAGATTTAGGAATTTCTAAGTTTGGAAATCCTCATGAAATTTCTCAAACTTTTGAAATTTTCTAGTTTCTGAAATTTTATAATAATTGTGAAAACTTCCCATCTTTGGAAACTTTCCAATTTTGGAAATTTTCTATTTTAGAAATTTTCCAATTTTGGAAATATGTAAGTTTTCTTTGTACCAGAAACTTACAATTATTCTGAAAACTATTTATGAAATCTCGCAATTTTGGGCACTTTCTTTCAAGAAAGTCTAGACAAATTTATGGACAATTAATTGACAATTAAATTTGAATTGGTTTTTAAATTGACAACAAAATTCTTTATTTTGGATTGAGCTCGGGAGCGTCCAATTTAAAGTTAGTTGTTTAATTCCAATTTTATTTAATTTTCCAATTTTAATGAAATTGTCATGTTTGATTTGGATTGAGCCTCGGGGAGCCGTCCAAATTGGATTTACAACAAATTACTTTTCTTTGGGTATCTGAGCCTCGGGGAGCCACCCTTAGAAAACGATTTGTTGTAATTAATTAAATCCATGAATAAAATATGTTTAAGAGGTGATGCTCTTACATATTGTTGTCTCCAAAATTAATTAGGAAAATGGTTTCCTATAGAGTTTCTTAAATGAGATTTTCATGAAAATAATATGTGGTTGAATTAAGGGATTTGTCTCTTAATTTAATAAGATTTGATTTAGAGAAATCAAAGTCTTAAAACATATTATTTCCGAAATTGATTATGACAATTTAGGAAATTGTTTCCCAAAACAATTCCTTAAATAAAGTATGAAATTAGAATTAGGAAATCCGGTTCCTAATTCAAATAATGAGACTTGATAAATTAAGTCACATACATACTTTATTAAGGAAATCGTTAGTCATGACATAATTCTATGTCATGAATGTGCTTAGAAAAGAAAGGATGAGACCCAAAACCCCTTACAAAATATTAAGGCCAACACCTTCCATTAATATGGTTAGAATCGGAGTTTTGTTTCTCGTTTGGGTTGATGGACACATCCATGCCCGCTTGAACCTCAACATGTTCAAACCATGGAATTAGTTTATGATAATATAGTTGGAGTCAGAGGTCAATCCTTAGTTTTGGTTGTTGGACACATCCAAGCCTGACTAAACGGTTGAATGAGCTCCAACCATATTAAAACTATTTCTTGATTAATGGGTCAGCCTTAAGCTTGGAGCATCGATTTGTTGTGCCACAGCCAAGGTCGATGCAAAGAGAGGTGCAGTTGGGTGCTATGTATAAAGTTGCATACTTGTTAATGAGTTAACAACCCAATGATTTATGCAAACATTCAATTAGTTGATAGCATAAAGTGATAGTTACATATATGTGATGTGTAATCGGTATAATTACCTACCTTCATAGCTAAGAAAAACTTGATGGCCACAGCCATGGTTGTTCTTATCTATGGTTGGATATCAACCTATTTGGAGATGCTCCTACAATCTCCCGAATTGATAAAAAGGGTTATTCAATTTGATAAATAAATAGGATTTTAATTAATGTATATTGATACATTCTTTATCATTCTTCTCACATAAGCTCAATTTGTATTTCTAGGTTAATCACTCGATCATGTCTTCTCTGAATTTGCGTTCCATTTTGGACACCAATAAACTGACTGGGCCAAACTTCATGGACTGGCTTCGAAACCTGAGGATAGTCCTCAAGTCAGAGAAGCTTGCTTATGTCCTTGAAGATCAACTTCCTAACCAACCTCCTGAAGGTGCAACTCCAGACCAGCTAGTGGCCTATCAGAAACATGTGACCGATTCTGAACTTGCGAGTTGCATCATGCTAGCCTCTATGATACCTGAGCTGCAAAAGCAGCATGAGCATATGGATGCTTATACCATCATCTTCCATCTTCATGAGTTGTTTGAAGAGCAGGCGAGATCCGAAAGGTTCGAAGTCTCCAGACTCCTCTTCACCACTAAGATGCAGGAAGGCACTTCTGCCTCGCAGTTTGTGCTAAAGATGTTGGGGTACATTGAGCGACTGAACACACTCGGTTTTGCAATGGATCATGAACTAAGTATTGACTTAATTCTGAGTTGTTTGCCCAAAAGTTATTCACAATTTGTGATGAACTATCGGATGAACAAACTAGAGACCACCATTCCCGAGTTGCTCAACCTGCTGAAGACTGTGGAGCCTTCTGTAAAGCCGGATCAAAAGGCGGTACTGTTAGTTGGTTCCTCGAAGAAAGGTTCTAAGAGGAAGGCCAAAGAACAGAATAAAGGAAAGAAGAAAAAGGCCAAAAAGACTGAAAAGAAACCGAAAGGAACTTGCCATCATTGTGGCAAGGAGGGTCACTGGCGAAGAAACTGCAAGATTTATCTTGAGTCCATGAAGAATAAGGCATCCGATGCCCCATCCTCTTCAGGTATCTTCGTTATTGAATGTCACTCTATTTCCTCAAATACCTGGGTACTTGATACTGGGTGTAGCTCACATATATGTAATGACATACAGGGGCTAAGGAATAGAAGAAGACTCGTCAAGGGAGAAGCGAATTTGCGAGTTGGAAACGGAGCAAAGATTGCTGCTGTTGCCATCGGAACATATTTGCTAAAGCTCCCCACTGGACGTGTCTTAGAATTGGATAATTGTTATTTTGTTCCTTCGTTAATAAAGAACATTGTATCTATTTCATGTTTGAATGAAAAGGGTTATCATTTAACTTTTAGTAACAATTGTTGTTACATAACTTTAAATGGCGTTCTTTATGGGAATGAAATTTTGTGCAATGGTATCTACACGTTAGATTTATCCAGTGACGTTTTCAATATCGAAGTTAGCAACAAACGTGCTCGAATAGATAATCGAATAGACTCCTACACTTGGCATTGTCGTCTTGGCCATGTAAGTAAGAAACGCATGACCGAATTACACCGATGTGGAATTTTGGAATCATTTGAACCCGGTTCATTTGATACATGCGAATCATGCTTAAAAGGCAAGATGACCAAATTACCCTTTTCCGGAAAAGGTAATCCAGTGGGAGAATTGCTTGGTCTAATACATACTGATGTATGTGGACCAATGTCAACTCTTGCACAAGGAGGCTATAGCTACTTCATCACCTTTATCGATGATCACTCACGATTCGGGTACGTGTTCTTGATGAAACACAAATCTGAAGCCTTTGAGAAATTCAAAGAGTTCAGAAATGAAGTAGAGAAACAGCTTGGCAAAAGTATTAAAATACTTCGATCCGATCGGGGTGGTGAATACTTAAGTCAAGAGTTTCAAGATTATCTTAGGGACAATGGGATATTTCCCAATGGACTCCGCCGTATACACCACAGCATAATGGTGTATCTGAGAGGCGCAACCGAACCTTGATGGACATGGTTAGGTCGATGATGAATCATGCAACTCTTCCAAAATCCTTTTGGGGCTATGCACTTAAGACAGCTGTTTACTTGCTAAACAGAGTCCCGACCAAGGTAGTCTCTACTACTCCATATGAGACATGGAATAGTAAGAAACCCCACTTAACTCACCTTAAGATATGGGGTTGTCCTGCTTATGTGAAGCGGATTGTATCAGACAAATTGGATGCTAAGTCTGATAAATGTCTATTTATTGGATACCCTAAGGAAACGAAGGGTTACCAATTCTATCATCCCTTGGAACAAAAGGTGTTTGTTTCAAGGCATGCTGTATTTCTGGAAAAAGAATTTCTTTTACAAGAAAACAGTGGGAGTGGCATTGAACTTGATGAAGTTCAAGAAACTCCAATAGACATTACAGAGACACCTAGTCTAGACCCACAACCAATACTCATAATGATGAGCTATCAGTTGAACCTAAAACTACACCACCTCTTCGTAGATCTGATAGGACACGCAATATTCTAGAGAGATACGGATTTCTCGTAAGTGAATCGAACGACGTGTTACTCATAAGCGATGACGAACCTATCAGTTATGAAGATGTTCTGAAAAGTTCAGAAAGGGACAAATGGCTTGAGGCCATGAAGTCGGAAATGGATTCCATGTACGAAAACCAAGTATGGGACTTGGTTAACCCACCTGAAGGGATTAAGCCCATAGGGTGCAAGTGGGTTTTCAAGAAGAAAACCGACATGGAAGGTAATGTTGTTACCTTTAAGGCTAGATTAGTGGCAAAGGATATCGTCAGAAACAAGGAATTGATTATGACGAAACCTATTCGCCAGTAGCTATGCTTAAATCCATTCGGATGCTCCTAGCCATAGCAGCTCATTATGATTATGAGATATGGCAAATGGATGTGAAAACAGCTTTCCTTAATGGAAACCTGCTTGAGGATGTATACATGATACAACCTGAAGGTTTCACATCGGTTGATAAAACCAAAGTATGCAAGCTTCGACGATCCATATATGGACTGAAGCAAGCATCTAGGAGCTGGAACATCCGTTTTGATGAGACAATCAAAAAGTTTGATTTCTCACAAAATCCAGACGAACCTTGTGTGTACAAGAAGGTTAGTGGGAGTGCAGTCGTATTCCTAGTATTATATGTCGATGACATATTACTTATAGGAAACGATATATCAGTCTTACAGACAGTTAAAATTTGGTTGTCCAAAACTTTCTCCATGAAAGACCTGGGAGAAGCAACCTATATCCTTGGGATTAGAATCTATAGAGATAGATCAAAACGGTTGCTTGGTCTTTCGCAGTCTACATATATAGACCGAGTGCTAAAAAGGTTTAGCATGTCGGAATCCAAGAAAGGTTACCTTCCCATCAGGCATGGGATCAACCTTTCAAAGTCTATGTGTCCGCGCACAGAAGACGAGAGGATTTGCATGAATAAGATTCCTTATGCATCCGCGATAGGATCTATCATGTATGCTATGTTATGTACTAGGCCCGATGTATCGTATGCTTTGAGCGTCACAAGCAGATACCAGTCGGATCCAGGAATGGATCATTGGGCGGCTGTTAAGACAATCCTTAAGTACTTAAGAAGAACTAAGGATGTGTTCCTAATATATGGAGAAGGAGATATGGTAATACGTGGGTATACAGATGCCAGTTTCCAGACAGATAAGGATGACTCCAAATCTCAGTCTGGATACGTATTTACTTTGAATGGAGGCGCAATAAGTTGGAAAAGTTCCAAACAAGACACCGTAGCGGATTCTACCACGGAAGCGGAATATATCGCAGCTTCGGAAGCAGCAAAGGAA
This sequence comes from Boesenbergia rotunda, assembly GCA_024364735.1. Lineage (NCBI taxonomy): Eukaryota > Viridiplantae > Streptophyta > Magnoliopsida > Zingiberales > Zingiberaceae > Boesenbergia > Boesenbergia rotunda. The sequence goes on along the minus strand of JAGFNQ010000027.1, from coordinate 48,673 downwards.
GCAGTCTGGATCAAGAAGTTCGTCTCCGAACTTGGTGTGGTTCCAACCATTGATGAAGCAGTGCCGGTTTACTGCGACAACAATGGAGCTATTGCACAAGCAAAGGAACCAAGGTCTCATCAGCGATCCAAACACGTGCTTCGCCGCTATCATCTGATCAGAGAGATTATAAGTAGGAATGATATACAAATTGAGAAAATTCCCACTGAAAGGAATTTAGCGGATCCTTTAACTAAGGCCTTACCTCAGAGCAAGTTTGAGGGTCATGTTAGAGCCTGTGGTATTGGATACCGTAGCGATTGGCATTAGGCCAAGTGGGAGTTTGTTAGTGATATGAGAGAAGTGTCCTAAGGCAATCGCCTTATGATTGTAAACATTTATTTTAATAAATGATAATTCACTATTTGAGTATACATGTTTGTGTATTTGATTGGGATCTTAAACTCATTTACTGAATGTCCGCAATACAATTCACAGCATAAGAGAATTTGTGATGGAATCACAACTAGTAATTATCTCTACATGTGCAATTGTGAAGTATTGAAAATATCCCTAGTCGATGAATTGATAAATACGGACACTATCAATTCTGTTGAGACTAGCATGGGTTATTCTCTAATCAGCTGATTCTCACTGCTGGTGACATTGGGATGTCCGGAGATAAACATGAATGCTAGTTAAGGGAACTAGTTCATTGGAGTGACTGCTGTAAAACTTCACATGGTTATCTATATATAGACATGTCAGTGAAGTTCTTACTGCAGCTTAAGTGCGATGTTCCTTTGACTTGCGGTGTTCAAGTCATCTTGGTCATGGAGACTTATACTTTAACATCTTAAGCAAGCATCTCCAAGGAGGTGTGGACCCAGGATGGTTGGGTATAAGCCGAAGTGCCCGAAGATGTTTGAACAGCCTACAAAGGATTCACCACTCCTTGCGAGGAGATGTATACCCAAGGCCTATCGTCGGATTGTTACTCAAAGCCTCTGGCCAGAGCATGATATGTTTAGAGTATGAGTCTCTAAAAACATGAGAGTAATTAGAATCCAGGACGAGAAAGACATTACTTGGGCTAGGTGTGACGTAGTCAGCCTAGTGGGGACTGACACACATAGACCGTGTCCTGAACCAAGTGGGTATAAGATGGTGAAGGGAATGAGGCACGATTCATTAGAGCTGCTGAAGGGTTTCAGAATATTTCTGAGGTCAACCGTTGATCTTTCGATTAATTGGGGATCATGATGTACTACTAGGTGCCACTCATGATCGTTCTATAATTGATGAATTATAGACGGCCAACATAAATCGAAAGCCTATTTAGTCACACGCACTACGAGTAATCCGAGGGATTTAAAACGAGTTGAAAATTGGATTTTCCATCAAGAGAAATAAGTCGAATCTGAATTTATCAGAGGCGCATCGGAAGCTTAAAATGGCTAAGTCTTTTGAAGGCTTATTGGACGAATTAAATGAGTTTAATTCGCAGGGTTTGGCTTGGTTGGCCGGCCAAAGAGGGTGCCCACCCTCTTTGGTTTGGCCGGCCACAATAAAGGAGGGAAACCAATTTATTTGGTTTAAATTATAAAATAAATCAAGCGCGATTTGTTTTATAAAATTATGGATAAATAAATTTATATAAAGAATTTATATAAAGAAATTTATATAAAGAGATTTATTTTCATGGAAATTAAAATAAACCTGATTGGTTTATTTTATTTTATAAAATCAATTATGAATAGATTTTCCATGATAGAAAAATTTATATAATAAATTTATTCTTTTTATGGAAATTAAAATGAACCATGGATTGATTTATTTTATTTTATAAAATCAATTATGAATTATTTTTCCATGATAAGAAAAATTTATATATTAAATTTATTCTTTTTATGGAAATTAAAATGAACCATGGATTGGTTTATTTTATTTTATAAAAATCAATTATGAATTGATTTTTCCATGATGAGAAAAATATATATAATAAATTTATTCTTTGTATGGAAATTAAAATGAACCATGGATTGGTTTATTTTATTTTATAAAATCAATTATGAATTGATTTTTCCATGATAAGAAAAATTTATATAATAACTTTTTGTGAAAATTTATTCCATAATAAAAGGGGAGATGTGTTTGTTTTATTATAAAGTTAGTTATAATAAAACTTGGCATAACGGAATAATTCATAAGAAAATTTATAAGATAAATTTCTTATGAAAATTTATTCCGTTAAAGGGGAGACTTGGCGATGGAGAGGCTACTATATAAAGGAACCAAGGCAAGGCTTGAATTCTAATTAAGTGATAAAGTAGCAAGCTCTCTCTCTCTCTAATTCTCTCCCTCTCTCTCTCTAGGGCCGGCGCCCTCTCTCTCTCTCTCTAGGACCGGCGCCCTCTCTCCTCCCCTAGGGCTGGCGCCCCCTTCAAGTTGCCGTGAGCCATCTCCACCAAGAAGGTGCCGAAGAAGAAGAAGAAGCGGGTCGCAACTCCTTCCTTCCAACGGAATCTTGATTCCGTTACTTGGTGGTTAGTTTCCATCTCTCTCTCTTGATATTCTTGTCGTGCCTTCGGAGAATCTAGTAGTTCTTGTCGGCACGAAACTCGTGGCTTTGCGAAGTCATCCCGAAGAGAACTCGGCGTGGAAGCGAATAGAGGCGGAGCTTCCAAGGGACGCTACGGTTGGATCTCGTCCCTTACTTCGAGTTACGCGAGGTATTGAGTAAATTAGTTTACTTTCTGCAAAATTTTAATTTATGATCATGTCCACACATCATAAGGTTGCATGCTAGATACGTGGTAAAAATAATTTGAGAAATTATTTATGCTAATTCTTCCGCTGCACGTAATTATTTTTATTAATTACGAACCCGTATCCATGTCAACATGCACCCGGTCCCAACAGTTAGTCTGTAGATGAGTGAACCTTCGCTCTGATACCACTAGTTAGGATCTTACCGTTTGCTAGTGGGGGTGAATAGCAATTTCTCGATCTTTCTTCCTGCAAATGATAGAGCGCAAGCGGAATAATAAAAACTAAAACTAACAAACACAAAGAACACACCGATTTACGTGGTTCGAAGATGAAACTCCTACTCTACGGCTGTCTGTAAGGTGGGCGATCCCAATCCTTCGGTGGATGATTCCCCGGAGCACCTCCGGCTAGCTCTTGTCGCTCCTTGTGGGTCGAGAAACCTCGCCACAAACCTTAGACAATCCCTGAGCAATACCAGGCTACTAACAAGTTTTAACCGAGCAAGTTTCGCCAAGAAGAAACCGCCATAAATGAGCTCCCTTAAATAGAGGTCGAGGCTGATATGACCGTTACCAGTCGACTGGTCCAGCACCAGTAGACTAGTCCACTCTGAATTCGAATATCACCACCTGACCTTTCGAATTCTAGTCACTATCAGTTGACTGTTACTGGACCAGTCGATTGAACTTTCTGTGGAGCCTATCAGTCGACTGGTGCCTCATCAGTCGACTGGTCCCTCACCAGTCGACTGGTCCACTACCTAAGTCTAGAGTTATCCTTCCCGAGTACATTTCTGTCAGCACTCGAACCCTCATGACTTAGCCCCCCCCAGTACAATTCCCTTAGTACTCAGAACCTCACGACCTGGTTGACTCTTCATCCAGCAACCTCAATATGTTGTCTTCAAGCCCTCTTCGACTTTGGCTCCCGTCCCTCAGATACACACACAAGCCCTTGGCTTGCCTTTATGCCATCCTTCCCGCATTCCTCGATGTCCATTTCCCTCAGCACATCGTTCCTGCTCCAGCAGCCTCGACCTGTTGCCTTCAAGCCCTCTTCGACTTTAGCCCTCGTCCCTCAGATGCGCACACAGGCCCTCGGCTTGCCTCCATGCCATCCTTTACGTACGCTTCAAAGTCCGCTTCCCTCGACTCATTGTCCCTACTTTGTCCATGGTCCCTTGGATGTGCACACAAGCCCATGGCTTGCCTCAATTCCACCCTTCACCATACCCGAAGACGTCCAACCATATCTATGTGTATCCTACAAACCTGCACACTCACATACACATATTAGACCAACATGAAACCCTAAATTAATCATATTGACACATGCAACAAAACCCATGATCCTTCCGATCAAACATGGGTCGATTGCCCCAACAGGTTCATCCATCTACAAGCCCCATGGGGCTCGGAGGATCCATTCTCATGTAACTCCATCTCATCGCCTACAACTTATCTCCCAGATGAAACATCATCCTCAATCGAAGCATCATCATTCAAATCAGGGCTGAGGGTATCCTCCTGTCATCTCTCATCCACAAGCTGCCTCCCTTGATTTAGAGAGACTCTACCATCCATCTCCACCTTCAGCACATCCTCCTCATGAATCTCCTAGAGAATGCACTCCATCTCTCTAAATTAGCAGTCATCTCCACCCCATTATAGGCAAACTTAACCTATATAGGCCGGCAAAATTCATCCTTTTGGTTGGCTTGGGAAGGCGATCATAATACTTCAGTTTTATTATAATGCTTATTAATGTACTTATTGATGGGAATGGCTTGGCGGTTTTCCTAAGCAAATACTTGGTCGTCCTTGAGAGACCTCTCCATGTCTATGAATTAAAAATTAATCCGAATGGAGACCCGTATCTCAAACGACCATCTCGTCATCGTATCGATCGATTCGAATTACAACTTAGCCAATCTCAAAGATCGAGCCTTGTAATTTGCCAAACCGACCGACCGCGGAAAAGACGACGAGTAGATTACCGATTTTTGTGATTATTATCGGGTCCAAAACATAATTAATTATTCCAATTAATTAACAAATAACTAACAAAATGATAATTAATCAATCACATGAGATGATAAGAAAACAAGGAGCCAAGGAAGAAATTTATACCTTCCTTTACCTCGTAGTCTCCTACCATATGTCCCTTCCCTCTTGGACGTCGTGTGGGCGACTAGCTACCAAGAACTGGAATCACCAAGGGCCTCCAAAAAATATCTTCTTCACTTTCCAATCAAAACCCTAAGATTAGGGTTGCCGCCGGCCTCCTCCTCCTCCAACCATTGCGCCGCTGGCCACCAAAGGCTTCCTAAGCCCGCCGACCACAAGGAAGCTCTATGGAGGGAAGAAGATGATGATGAAGGAGAAGATGATGATGAAGGAGAGAATTGACCTCCTTCACAACCTAAACCGGCTTAAACTCCCTCTCTTCCCCTTGCTTGTGGCGCCGCCGACCACCAAGAGGTTCTCCTCTTCTCCAACGCTGCCCGAGCCCTTTTCTCCCTCTTCTTGCCGAGCCACAAAATGAGGATGAAGCTCCTCCTTGTCCATGTGGTCGCCGAGCACCAAGGGTGAAGAAGATGGGAGAAAGGAAGGAAGAAAAGGGAGAACCCTTTTACCTTGCTGTCGGTGCCCTAGGAGAGAGAAGGTGAGGGAGAGGAGAGAAAAGCCTAGGTTGTGGTGAACAATTGGATTACCCTTGGTTTCATGATTCCATGGGATATATATAGGGCTAAGGTAGTGACCATGAGGAGGAGTTGGGTCTTGGCCCACTAATGGATTCAAATCCGATCCATTAATGAAGATCCATTCCACTAAAGGATCTCCATTGAACTTCCTCACCAACCCCCATATTTTCATATAGGCTCCACCTATTATGAGTACATCTATCTCCCCGTGTTTAAGATATCTTATGCCCGTCGATTAATTTAAATTACTGACAATTTTAATTAATCAATTTCTAACTCCTTGACTAGTGCAACTCAACCTTATCATCATGTTTGATCAAATCCACCTGCAGGGTTTAACATAATGAACCTTATGAGCTCATCAAGGTGACATCATCATCCCGACTCACCAGGACATATATTCCATTAATAATCAATGACACACCTTATAATTAATATTATTTCCCAACTTATCAGGTCTATCGATTTAGCAGATTAAATCTCGCCCATTGGTAAATCAAAGAAATAAAATATTAACTACACGTGCCCATTATTATATCAGGATTTAGAGATTGTACTCCATAATAATCCGAAGTCCAAACCAATTATGAAGTTAGTATAAATTGGATGACCTCTACTTTGGTCCTGCTCAATGCACACAAAGCACACTAGTGTAATTCTATGGTCAAGACAAACCACACCTAATTACACAATAATCATCTCGATGGTTTGTCCAACTCCATCTCGGTTGTGAGCCTCTACTTATACTATGCAAGAGACTGATAACATGATCTACTGTGTGTCACCACACACCATATTATCTACAATGCAGAGTATGAGACTATTATGCAAATACTAATTTAAACATGCAACTGTGTTTTTGTAATTCTCTTTCAAAATGTAGATGATCATTTATAAAAAGACAAGTCTTTTAGTATACATCTAACAATCTCCCACTTATACTCAGACTCTGCTATGCACGCATTGCCATACATCTGGCTCCCATATCCTCCACATGTCGATCAAAAGCTCTCGCCAAAAGTGCCTTAGTGAAAGGATCCGCTAGGTTATCCTCCGATGCAATCATGGCGATAGCTACTTCTCCTCGCTTTACGATTTCTCGTATCAGGTGGTACTTGCGCTCTATGTGATTACTCGCCTTATGGGCTCGTGGTTCCTTCGAGTTTGCAACTGCACCACTATTATCACAATAGATTGTGATAGATATGGGTAAACCAGGAATCACATCTAAGTCCATGATGAAGTTCCTGAGCCACACAGTTCCTTGGCTGCCTCTGAGGCTGCCACATACTCAGCTTCCAAGGTGGAGGTTGGAACGCATTTCTACTTGACACTCCTCCATACTATGGCTCCACCCACTAAAGTAAACACAAACCCTGAGGTAGACTTACTCTTGTCCCTATCCGACTATAGATCCGAATCTGTGTAACCCACAAGGATTAATTGGTCTGACCGGTAAACCAGCATATAGTCCCTAGTCCGTCTCAGGTATTTCAGTATATGCTTTACCGCAGTCCAATGTCCCTGTCTAGGGTTACTCTGATATCTGCTAACCATGCCCACGGCAAAGCAAATATTTGGTCTCATGCACAATATAACATACATGAGACTTTCTATAGCCGATGCATAAGGAACCACCTTCATTTCCTCTATCTCCTTTGATGTTTTCAGACTCATCTCCTTAGATAAAGGAACTCCATGACTAAAAGGTAAAAAACCTTTCTTGGAGTTTTCCATGCTAAAACGAGCAAGGACAGTGTCAATGTATGAAGCCTGGGATAAGCACAACATTCTTTTCTGGCGATCCCTTATGACCTTAATCCCAAGGATATGTCGCGCTTCTCCTAAGTCCTTCAGATCGAACTATTTGGACAACCATACCCTTACGTCCGACAACACTTTGACATTGTTGCCAATTAGTAAAATGCCATCTACGTAAAGTACAAGAAACACCACTATGTTTCCGTCACATCTCTTATATACACATGATTCATCTGGGCTTTAAATAAATCCATATGACTGGATTAATTCATCAAAGCGAATGCTCCAAGATCGCGAAGCTTGCTTCAATCCATAAATGGATTGATTAATCTTGCATACTAGATGTTTTTTGCCCTTCGCAATGAACCCTTCTGGTTGCTTCATGTAGATGGTCTCCTAAAGACTTCCATTAAGGAAAGCTGTCTTGACGTCCATCTGCCATACCTCATAGTCCATATGAGCGGCAATAGATAAGAGAATCCGGATAGACTTAAGCATGACTACCGGTGAAAAGGTCTCCTCATAATCGATACCCTCTTTTTGAGTATACCCTTTCGCAACAAGCCTAGCTTTGAAGGTCTCAACCTTCCCGTCTGATCCTCTCTTTCACTTGATGATCCACTTGCATTCAATGGCTTTTACACCATTGGGTGGTTCTACTAGCTCCCAGGCATGATTAGAATCCATGGATTCTATCTCAGAATTCATTTCCCTTTGCCAAGAATCCGCATCCTTATCTTGGAGGGTCTTGTCATAGGTCCAGGGATCCGGTTCATGTTCACCAGAGACCAAGTCCGATGACTCTCCCAAAAACATGAACCTTTCAGGTTGTCTAGCAACCCTCCCACTACGACGAGGTGCCACTTGTGTATCTTCTGTGACACGCAGTGCAATGACTTGTGGTGTATCCTCTTGTACAGTTGGTACTAAGGTCGGAACGTCTCCTCTTAATTCTTCAAGAACTAGTCTACTCTTGGGCTTGTGGTTCATCACACAGTCTTCCTCAAAGAATCTAGCACTCGTGCTAATGATTACCTTCTGATCCTTAGGACTATAGAACAAACCACCCTTCGTCCCTTTAGGATAGCCTACAAACAAGCGTACTTCTATACGAGATTCCAACTTATCAGTATCTCCCTTTAGCACATGTGCTGGACTACCCCAAATCTAAATATTTCCTAAACTAGGCATTCGCCCAGTCCACATTCTATGGGAGTAGAAGGGACTGACTTAGATGGTACCATGTTCAGAATATATGCTGTCGTATCCAGAGCATATCCCCAAAACGAATCTGGCAACTCAGAGTAGCTCATCATTGACCTAACCATTTCCATAAGAGTTATATTCCTTCTTTCTGCTACATTGTTCTGCTGGGGTGTGCCGGGTGAAGACAATTGGGATTGAATCCTACCCTCTGATAAATAAGTCCTAAATTCTCCTAAGAGGTACTCGCCACCACGATCTGATCGTAGTGTCTTGATACTTTTACCTTGACGTTTCTCTACATCAGCCTTGATTTCTTTGAACTTATCAAAGTATTCAGACTCGCAATGCATCAGGTAAATGTATCCATACCTTGAATAATCGTCAATAAAAGTGATGAAGTATTCAAAGCCACCCCTAGCCACCCCTAACCTTGAAAGGCCTCTTGGTCATCTTACCTTCCACGCAAGATTCATAGGTTGGGAAGCCTGTGGGATCGGTTTGAATCGATAGGGGGGGGGGTGAATATCGATCGATAAATTTTCAGAAATACTAAAAGTAATTGCGCAGCGGAAAAGCAAAAACAATCGCTAACACTTTTGTTTTTTACTTGGTTCGGAGTCGCAGTCAGCACCTACTCCAAGGCCCACAGCCCTTGACCGTTTATGACTGACAATTCTATATTTCGTAAAATGATTACAAGATGAGTACAAATATAGAATTTTAAAATACAACAATTAAATGTAAATTATACGGATGACTGGAAGATTTAGAAAGTCGGTGTCGTGGGTTGTCGTTGGCGCTTAAATCTTGAGCACGGAGCATTTCAGAGCAGAGCGCTTGTTCGAATGCGTTGGAAGAAGTTGTGTTGGGAGCCAAGGGGGTGAACCCCTTTATATAGTCGTAGCTGGGGCGCCTGTGTTGAAGGTGTTGCCTGACACGTGGCCCTCACTGCGCGAAACTCAATCCGCAAACTCGGCCAGTGCTTATCCCCTCAACCAGGGCGCCTGAGCTAACTGGGGCGCCTGTGTTAACACAGGCACCACTGTTGCAGTCTTGAGGCTTGCTTTGCAGTTGCTTTGGAATAACCCTTTGTCTTGCGCGCCTGTCTCAACATAGGCGCCTGGGAGCAAAAACCTCCATCCCTTCGTTCCTGCAACCAGGGTTAGTTCCAAAACACACGTAACATATAAATAATATTGATTTAAGCATAATTTACAGCCTAAGTTATCTTGGTTCCGACTTTAGGCTTCCCAAATGGAACCCTAGGTCGAACCGACGCCTGATGTTCCCTCCTATGGGGAATGCATCCTCACCTACTCTTCTCAAGAGAGAAAAAAAATTTTGCTTAGAGAAAAAAATTTTGTTTACTAAGAAAAATTTTCACTTAGAAATACTTTGCCAAAAAGTTTCAAAGAAAATTTTGCTCAGGCAAATTTTGTTTCCTAAGAATCAATTTTTACTTAGAAAAAAATGCACTTAGAAAGTTTTGAAAGCACTTAGAAATTTTTTACAGCAATTAGAAATAAATTCTTGAAAAATGCACTTAAAAGTTCAAATTTACTTTTTGAAAAACAGATAAAGAAAATTTTGAAAAAAAATTTTACTCTCTTTTTTCCTTCTCTACCCCCTTGCCATATATCAAAAAATAGATAACAACTATTGCAAGTCAATTTCAAATTAGAGCTAGTTAAAAGAAATTGTAGATTCGTATTGAACCAACTCTAGTGAATTCAAGCAAGAGAAAGGACCAAACTAATTAATCTGAACTTGTTCGGGTGCTGTCTAACCCAGTTAGCTACTTACTAACTATTATAAAACAGTAGTTTTTACTAGGGTTAGTCAAGTTAAGTGATTTGATCAAGTTAGATTTGCTAAGCTTGAACACTTAACTTGATTGCTGTTCAATTTGTATTTATCGCCCCAATTTCTGCAGACGCACTGACTTAAAGCATCTTGAATCAAGGCATAGACCTAAGCATCTCAACCTAGTTTAGGTAATCAATCAAAGTACCCTAAGGTGCTTGTGAGATGTTGGCTACTAGATCTATAGGTGTATGCAGTTCTAGGATTAAGGCCTAAGCTAAGTCCATTTGCGCAAAAACGCTAGTTTTAAAGGGGATAAGTTTTTGAAAAGATCTAAGTCAGAAAAGTATTTTAAATTTTAAGACTTAGTAAAAGAAATTATTTTTCAAAATATATTAAATGTTAATTTGAAAAATGTAAAAATAGAAAAGATTTTTGAAAAATATAGAACAATCCTATTCTACTAAGCACAATCCTAACTGCCTTCTTAGTAAGCTAAACTCATATTCATGTAAGGGTTTGGTATAAGTACTATTTCGCCCCTGGCTACATGATCCCTTACTTCGCCCCTGGCTACATAATCCCTTACTTCGCCCCTTACATGATCCCTTCTTAGTAAGCTAAACTCAGATTTAGGTAAGGGTTTGGTATAAGTACTATTTTCCCCCTAACTACATGAAAAATAGTACTTATGCATGTGGACTCAAAATCCTATTCTTCTTGCAGTTAAGTACAGTATGCTACCAATCATACTTTGGTATAATTTCAGGTCAACAGGTTTACCCTCAGGGTCATTATCTATTTTGACATTAGTAGCCATAGGAGTACTTAAGTTTTTAGAATTGTCCATTTTGAATTTCTTTATTAATTCATTAGCATACTTGGATTAATGGATATAATTACCATCCCTAGTTTGTTTAATTTGTAGCCTTAAGAAAAAGTTGAGCTCACCTACCAAGCTCATTTCAAATTCGCTCTCCATGATTTTGACAAATTCTTTTAGAAAATTAGAATTAGTAGATCCAAATATTATATCATCAACGTATATTTGTGTAATAATATATCCTTTTCTAAGGTCTTAACAAATAATGTGGAGTCAATTTGACCTTGGTTAAATTCCTTAGAAATTAAATAGTTTGATAATCGTTCATACCATGCCGTAGGTGCTTGTTTCAACCCATAAAGGGTTTTCCTAAGCTTGAATACATATTCAGGTTTGTCTAAGTCCACAAATCCTGGGGGCTGACCTACATATACTTTTTCTTTTATAAACCCATTAAGAAAAGTAGACTTGACATACATTTGGTATAGTTTAAACCCTCTATGGGCTGCAAAAGCTAATAACATTCTAATTGATTCAAGTCTGGCTACTGGGGCATTGGTTTCATCATAATCTAACCCTTCGATTTGACTAAACTCTTTAACTACTAAGCGGGCTTTATTTCTTACAATTTCCCCTTGATCATTTAGTTTATTTCTAAAACCCACTTAGAGTCTATAATTGATTTTCCCTCAGGTTTAGGTATTAATTCCCAAATTTAGTTTCTCTCAAATTGGGCTATTTCCTCTTGCATAGCTATGATCCAATCTGGGTCTGGTAGGGCTTCCTCTATAGTTAGGTTCAATTTATGAAATCAGTGCGATCTGACTAAGATTTCTATAAGAAGACCTAGTTCTGACTCCTAAGGTTGGATGACCCATGATTTGGTCAAATGGATGATTGAGTCTGGGTTTCTTCATTCTTCTGGAACTAGGTTCTGCCTCAGGTCTGGGTGGATATTTTGGTTCAGTGTGTTGGGACCGGTGCTATCGATAGAGGGGGTGAATATCGACTCAAAAAACCTTTGTGGAAACTTCGTGGAAAACTCGTCTTTCGGATCTTCGTTCTAGACACAAAGTTAGTTGCAGCAGAAAAATAGAATGAACGAACAAACACAGAATTAAGAATGCAGACGAGATTTACTTGGTTCCTAACCCCCCAGGGTCAGTACATCCAAGGCCTAAGCACGGGAACGCCCATCCACTAATGGTCTCCTTTCTGGACTTTCCAGAGGCGGAGAAACTCGTCTTACAGTGCAAAAATTACAATCACAAATATAGATGAAAATAATTGCAGAATTTAAATTCAAACAAAAAAGAATCGAAGACTCGACCGATCTGGAACTCCGAAGTGTCGCGCACTTCCTCCCGGAGCTTCTATGTGTTGGACCTTGGATGGTTAGAGAGGGGGTTGAATATAGCCAGACACTTGAACTTTAGGACTTTTGAAATTCTGCAACTCAAATGTTAGTAGCACAGCGGAAGCTAAAGGAAAAACAGAGTATGCAGAAATGAAAACTCTAAGCTATGAGCAAACACAAGAACGCTAACAAGAGGATTTACAAGGTTCGGGGATAACTTGCCCCTACTCCTTGGCGTGCCCTTAAGGTGGGCGATCCCTTGATCGTCGACAGATCAAGCCCCGGAAAATCAGGATAGAAAGCAACCTCCTTCTCGATAAAGTAACCTCTCCACAGCGTTTCAATAGAGATAAAATGTTAAGCACAATGAAACACAAGAATGATCATACTTAGCACTTAGAACAGACAAGAACACAAGCAGAACTTCTCCCGAGCTCCACCCAGCGCAGATCTCATGCAAGACTCTCTTCTTCATGTCTTCTCGTTGATGGACTCGCCAAGCCTCTTGTTTCTTCCTCCAAGTGCTCAAGTAACAGATGGTTGCTTTAAAGATCACAATCGCTTGCTCAAGAGATGATTGAAGTAATCGCACAAGCACAAGAATGCAGTAAGAAGAAGTTGCAATAAGCTCTAGCGAGAAGTCTCTACTCCACTTCTCTGCTACGCAGCTTAAGTCTTCTCCACTAGCGCCAAGTCACCACCTCACTGCAGCCTCCAGCTGCTCACCTGCCAACGCTAGCTACCACTGAGCACTTCCTGGACACTCTGAGGTTCCCTCAACCACGCTCCAGTGACCAGCTCCAGTTAGTAACTTCAGCCGTTGCAACCTGAGATGGAAAATGGGCAAACCTGCTCTAAGAAAAGGCCTCCATTGACTCTCCATGAGTGTTTGAATCCATCCCTGTCACCTGCAGCTTAATCAGACCATTAGCACAGCATATCACACAGAGAATCATGCATCAGAGATTAATAGCAGGGAAATCAGATGTGTTCAGACGTGTTCAGATCGTCTGACGGTGCATTTTGAATTAAACTGATCGGTCACCGGACCGATCCAGCGCTCGTGGATCGGTCACCAGACCGATCCACCACTTTGCTGGGACTCCCAGCTTTCTCGGCCATACAGGCCTGATCAGTCACCAGACCGATCAGGATGTGACATGATCGGTCACCAAACCGATCAGGAGCTCCTCCGACCGATCAGGATCCAGCCTGATCGGTTATAGGACGGAGTCCGCGACACTTGATCGTTCTCCAGAACGGTCGGAACAGTGTTCCAGATCGGTCACTAGACTGATCAGGAGCAGATTAGTAAGATTCTCAAAACCTACTGGAAGCTCCCTGATCGGTCACCGGACCGATCAGGAGCTGAGCAGTAAGGGAACTCAACTCACTGTGAGCTCCCTGATCGGTCACCAGACCGATCAGGAGCCAAGCAGTGAGTGAACTGCCTGCTCCCTGATCAGTCACCGGACCGATCAGGAGTCGTGCAGTAGGTTCCCAGGCTCACTGTGTGCTCCCTGATCGGTCACTAGACCGATCAGTCATCGCTGGATCGGTTACTAGACCGATCCACGAAGGAGCACCGTGCCAACTTCCCTGATCGGTCACTAGACCGATCCAGGCAATGTCAAATCTCCTCTAAGTCATGAGAACAAGCCTCCGGCTCATCTCTGACTCGTGCCATGCCCAGCTTCACTCACTGGGACTTCAACCTAGCCCTTCAAGCTAGGACCTGGCTTCACTCACCAGGGTTTCAGTCACCCAGCCTCACTCACCGGGACCTGGCTTCACTCACCAGGGTTTCAGTCACCCGGCTTCACACACCGGAACCCAGCTTCACTCACCGGGACATGACTTCACTCACCAGGGTTTCAGTCACCCGGCTTCACTCACCGGGACCCGGCTTCACTCACCGGGATTTCATCCAACCTAGCCCTCCAGGCTAGGACTTTTCACTTAACCCTCCATGTTGGGACTTTTCACCTAACCCTCCATGTTAGGACTTTTCACCTAGCCCTCCAAGCTAGGACTTTTCGCCCACCCTCCAAGTTAGGACTTTTCACACACCTAGCCCTCCAAGCTAGGATTTTTCACACTTAACCCTCCAGGTTAGGATTTTCCAACACCTAGCCCTCCAAGCTAGGATTCTCCATACCATGCCTAATCCCCGATCAGGACTTAATCATAATCATAATCATCAACCTAAACTAAAATCGGTGTCAACACCGAAACAACAATCAGGGTCAGACTGCATCAACAATCTCCCCCTTTTTGTTGTTTGACAACCCGATTTTAAGTTTAGGGATTTGAAATTAATTTCTCAACTTTCAGGAATATAGGGGAATCAGGATCCTCCCCCTACAACATGATCATCCTAAACTTAACCAACCACACTCTCCCCCTTTGTCAAACACCGAAAAGGGTGTAGACGGGTTGTTAAGTTTAATCATACTCCCCCTCAACCCTAGGGGTGTCCCAAAACAACAAAGGATGTAATTGAATGTTGAAAGCATATGAAAACATATGACAAAGATAAGGTATGGCAAAGCAATCATACGTATCATATGAACATGGCATCAGCAGCATAATCATAGCAATGCATAATGAGGCAAACAGAATGATAGCAATTTTACGAACAATCATATCAACTAACAATAAGCATATAAATCAGAGGCATACAACCATAGAGTCATACGATCCACAAAGTCAAAAAGCATCAACCCTCAGTGGGGCCATCGTCTGATGAATCATCAATACATATAACATCCCCTGGTGGGGTGCTACTAGAGGTCACAGCTCCAGGAAACGTATGATGGTACCACTCCTCATACCATGTCTCCTGTAGTGAGCAGATCCCAGAAACGTCGGATGCTAGAGTGTCTAGTCGGTGATCGAAGGACCGAAACTCTGAGCTGACCTCCTGTCGCCAGAGCTCGGAAATATGTAGCTCACGCTGCAACGTCCGCTCTAGCTCCGCAATCTGCCAGCGTAGGTCAGCAGCCCACTCATCGTAATCCTCAGCAACAGCGGGCTGCTCCTGATCATGGGTTGCTCCCGGTAACTCCCCCACACGTCTCCGATCCTTCCATCTTAGCCCCTGCGATTCGACAATAATGCCAGACTGGGCCAACAAGCGACGATCAAGTCGGCAGTCCTGTTGAACCATGGGTACGATGCTACCCTGTGAAACGTCAACACCAGCCGACTGCAGCCAGACAGTGATGATATGGCCAAACTGTTGGGATCATGAGGCGACATAAACACAAAAACGTAGCGGAAACAAGATCCCTCGAGCGATCCATGCGAAAGAAAAACTCGTACGAAATCATCTATCTAATAGATCTATCTAAAGTGTATACCTTTGGAGCGTGCCCTTACGTTTATCCCGCTCGTCCAAGCGCCGCCGGATCTCTTGCACGTTCAAGTGTCCGTGCCTCTATTCGTATCCACACGAACATGATATCTCTACTTCGGAGAAGAACTACCTTAGTTGTGCTAGCAACTTGAGGTAGTTCACAAAACACCAAGAACCCAAGATGTGGGTTTCGGCCAAGATGGAGAAGAGAAGGAAGAGGGGAAAGAAAATGAGAAGTTGTCATCCAAATGATAAGGGAAAAACTCTTTTATACTCATATCATGAGGAGTTTTTGCCTTTTAAACTTACCTTCATTAAAATTTTAATGTAACTCTCTAACTTTTCATGTAACACTCTAATGGTGAGAAACTCTCTATCTTCCTCTCTTATTAATTCATTAAACATTTTAATGAATTAATATTTCATTCAAATGTTGTTGAGTCTAATCTAAATGAGTTTAACTCAAATTAGATCTCAATCCATAATCCAATTGGATTCACTTGAGTCTAACTCAATTAATCCAATTCCAATTAAATCTTAGCCAAATCAAGATCAATTAATCTTCGAAGCATCGTGTCCTTAGTGTGTGACCCAATAGGCTCTCGTAACGTTCGCAATGTGTCTAATCCAATTTAGACACAAAAGCAATGAGCAGCATCTAGCAATGCATCAATGCTACCCAAGTAACAAGAAAGTCGAGATCCGACTTAACCTCCGTGACTATGGCAATGTATGACCTTGTCCTTCTATCCTTGATATCTAGATTGACCAATGAGGCATAGACCGTGTCATCCTCAATCAATCTTGTGTTTCTTGCTCCCCGAGTAGACTCACTCAAACAAATGAGCTCAATATCTCATATTGACTCATTTGAGCATGGCCATGCGTTTTAGCAGTCCTACTCGATCAAGGGGCCCACAGATATCACTCCCATCATATGGGAGGGATAGATCCCATCTACATCACTCACATCCCTCCGCATAATTCATTATATACCCAGTGATCGCCTTTATAGTCCACCCTATTACGGGTGACGTTTGACGATACCAAAGTACATAACTCCTTATGTAGGGAACCGTAGTGAATTCAGGTCTAACAACTATTCATACCAATAGTCACATGAGAAAGATTATGACACTCATATGGCAATCTATAAAACATGTAACATGCTACTTGAGTGCAGACAGCACCCAAGTCGAACCTGTGTTTTGATAATGGCAAAAGGGTTCAAAAGTTAAGATATTATGTTTATCTAACATGCTACTTGAGTGTGCAGATTGGAAGTCCTAGCGAAGGACTGCTAGGCACCAGGCGAACGACAGCCTGGAAACGAAGTCCTAGCGAAGGACTGCTAGGCACCAGGCGAAGGACTGTCTGGAAATGAAGACCCAGCGAAGGGCTGCTGGGCACCTAGCGAAGGGCTGCTAGGAGTCGAAGACCTAGAGAAGGAATGCTAGGCACCATGCGAAGGACTACTTGGTACTGAAGACCTGGCGAAGGACAGCTAGGCACCTGGTGAAGGACTGCTGGGCAAAAGTCCAACCGAAGGAGCCGGTTGGCATCAGGTAAATTCTCCTGAGAGGAGTAGGTGAGGGCGCGTTCCCCGTCGAGGGAACAGTAGGCGTCGGTTCGACCTAGGGCTCCATTTTGGAGACCCAAAGTCAGAACCAAGATAGCTACGGCTGTAAGACTCACTAATATATTTGCTCTATCTTGTTTGGTACCTACCCTGGATGCAGGACCGAAGGAACGAGTGTCTGCAGCTCAGAGAGCCTCAAAGGAGTGAGGCAGCAGCTGGGTTAGGCGCCCGGAAGGACCCGGGCGCCCTAAGTACAAGCCAGAAAGGAGTTCAACAAAAGCATGCTTCGGAAGCTCACTGGGCGGGGCACCCCCATGCTCCTGGGTGCCCCGGACGACCCAGGCGCCCCGTGCTCAAGCCAACGAAGCAGATAGAGTCAAGCCAGTGAGAAACCCACGGATTGAGTCAACCTGGGTGCCCCCAGCGTCCCGGGCGCCCCCACAGTCAACCCTCAGCCATATTCGAGTGGGATAAGGGTTGGCCGAGAGTTGCTCAGATCGGCTAACACGTGGGGGGCGCCCCCAACGTTCAGGGCGCCCCGGGAGGCTATAAAAATCCCCTCGACCCCAAGGCTTCGAACAACAAGTTTTACAACCTCTTCAACTCACGCGCTTTTCTCCAGAAATCCTTCATCTCGAGATTCCAGTGCCAGCGATGACCCTACGCACCGAAAAACGATCTACACCGGGCATCGGTAACAAAGAGTCAATTTTTAATTGTATTCTTACTGCACTTACTACTGTACAACTGTTTGTAAGATTTTGCGCTCATATAGAATTGCCCCCAGTAAACGGTCAACGACTGTGGGCCTTAGAGTAGGAGCCGACCGCGACTCCGAACCAAGTAAAATCCTGGTGTTTGCGTGTTATTTTGTTTTAATTTATCCGCTGCGTATTCTCTTTTTCAATCCAAAACGACATACGATATTCACCCCCCCTCTATCGTATTCTCTCGATCCAACAAGTGGTATCAGAGCGGGGAAGCTCAAAATTGGTGCAACTACCAATTTGAGAATTTTTCAGATTTTTACAAAATCTTTTTAATTTTTATTTTTCGCTTGAAATTTTTTTCGTTAATCGAGGTTGGTGCAACACCCCTCGATAAATATTTTTTTCTTTATCCCGCACTACTAATCCAAGACCAAGTCTTGGGACTGAGTTTTTCTTGCTTTTCTCTCTTTTTCAGATAAAATCCTTAATGGCCAATGCAAGAAGGCCTCAGCACCGCAAGGCCACCGCTCTTCAGTGGGGAGGACTTCTCCTACTGGAAGAGCAGAATGGAGGTCCACCTGAACTCAGGTAGACATGTCGATAATCATCCAGTCCGGACTGGAAATACCAAGGAATGCAGATGGAATACAACAATCTTACACTGAATGGGATGCTGCACTCAAAAAAAAATTAAAGCCAATGCCAAAGCGACCCAAACACTCCAATGCGGCCTAATAAAAGAGGAGCTGAACCGGGTGGGTCCATTCAACAACGCCAAAGAACTCTGGGGCAAGCTGATCGAACTACACGAAGGAACCTCCGACACCCGAATCAGCAAGAGGGACCTTCTGCTAAACAAACTGTACACCATCAAGATGAACGAAGGTGAATCAGCAGCTCAGCTCCACGCCAGAATTCAGGAGCTGATGAACGGTCTACACACCATTGGTCACAAGGTAGAAACCGTGACCTAATAAGGTACGCCCTTAACGTTTTCCCAAGAAACACCTTGTGGGCATCTATGGTAGATGCTTATAAAGTTTCTACGGATCTTTCCAAAATCAAGTTAGATGAATGACGGACCCAAAATAGACTGTCACGAATGTGGGTCTCAAATTTAGATATTTATAAAAATGCCGAAAACCCTTTTTGCAATCAAAAATATGAAAACGTAGTAAAGGGGCCACAGGTCGTATTTTTCCAAGGGACTGTTGATGTTGAGTGATTAGATGCTTGTATTTCTGTGTCGCTGATGTTTTTGGGTTTCGAATAAAACGAGGGTTTGGTTTACAATGAGATACGAAATTGCAAAGAAAATTTAAGAAACTCAACTCATGACCTAAGCAAAGTGATGGCACTTAATAACTCAATCTATGGAAAACCTGATCAGAGCACTTACAAATTTTGGAAATTAAACAAATCTGATTTCAAATGCAAGAGCACCCTACCAAACTGATTTATGCTTAAAACTTCCCACTCAAAACCGAAACTTAAGGATGGACTGATACATAACAGTGCTAAGGCTTTTCTTGATACCAAAATTCAGGGAGACAAGCTTGAAATTTCCGAAAAGAAGTTACAATTCAGAAATGTAATGAATGCAAGCAATTGATTTCAAGCACAACCTACTTCTGATACCAATCAGTGCAAAGATTAAATCTTAACAGATCATTCAGAAAATCAGCAACATGTGAAGTCACTGCTTTCATGTGCAGAATTTGAAATGCAGAAATTGATATGCAGAACCCATTCAAAAGTTGAGCTGGAGGTGTATAATTTAACTTGATGCAAACTTTCAAAATTGCCAATTTAAACGCAGGACAGCATAGAATTCAGAACAACCAATTGCAAAGCCAGCTACTTAGTTTAGCTTGATACAAAATCAGTGATGTTTACAGCTGCACAATTGAGAATCGAATTGAATACAAAATTAACTGCAGAATTTCAGATGTCATGAACTGGATACAAGTCAAACAAAGCTACTGATGTGAAGTAAGTGGAGGTGAAGCAAACAATTAAAGTTCAAACTTCAGAAACAAATGAACGTGCTAATGAACTGATACGCAACTAAAACTGAATTGCCACATGTGCAGGAAATGCAGAGATAAAAATCAGATTACAAAATGAAGTGGTTACACAATAACTAATGCGCAAGGCTTAAGTCGAGTGCTATTTAGCTTGAACAAACTGCAAGATAAACTCATAGAGTGAAACTGAAACAAGCTTGGAACAAAATTCAGGAATTCAATAGAAAGGGATGATACACAGTCTACAGCTGATACGCAAACATGAAGCAAGAAATACACTGAAATAAGAAACAATTATCCACTAAACACATTCCCTAGCTATTAAACTTGCAGAAACCAAACCTAATTTAAGCAAAATGATTAGAAAACGAAACTACGCAATCTGATACGAATGCAGTAATGGAACAAAATGCAGAAATGAGATTACAGCTAATAACCGAAATTAACTAAGCCTCAATCCAAATCCTTGCTGTCACTCAAGGATGAGCCTCGAATTGAGGTGGTCACGCCTTCTTGGATGAAGAAATTGCAGAAGAAAACGAAGAAGAAACGAAGGAAAACCAGCTGCGGCGAGGACGCGACGAGGAGGAAGCTGTGCAATATTTTCCTTAAGTAATTAACATTGGACGACCCAGATTGATCGGAGGAGATCCAACGGCTGATCTTGCTCTGATTTGAGCCAAACTTTAATGATGATGATCAGGGGTCAGGATCTGCCTCGTGGTAGGTCGGATCCTCCAGATTTGCAACGGATGGTCCAGATCACCCTAATCCTTGAATGGACGATCTAGAGCCCTCTGAGCTTGATCCAACGGTTGATTGAGCTCTGACTGGAATGAAACCTTCAGATCTTGATCAGAGTGCTTGATCAACCCTAACCCTAGCTCGGATTTCTTCAGATGGTCCTGGATGGCTCAGATCTAGCCGCTTTTGAATCGGACGGCCCAGATTTAATCCTAATCTTGATAACTCGATTCGGGTCACTTCCGACTCAAGTTTGACCCAATATGCCCTAGGTCCATGAACCCTTCATGCCTACAAAAATTAGATCACAAATTAGTGGCCAAATAATCCAAATATGTGTAAATTTATAATTAAGTCCAAAATAAAGATAAGTTATAAAACCTAGGGTAAAATCATAATTAAGCAAGTAAAACATGGGTCAAACATGAATTTTAGCAATTAAAATAATCAACAAAATGGTACTTATCAACTCCCCCACACTTAAGCATGAGCGTCTCGCGAAATCACTAAGTATGTATCCCTTAGATTTTCTTAAGCATAATTAGAAACAAATGAAAAGAAATTACCTAAGATTGTCAATTCTCATAAATCTAAGCTCTATGGATTAGTATCTTGTTCTTAAATCAACAACTTAGCCTTTTCATCCATCATGAGTCATTGAGATGAATTTAACTCACTAGCCTTTCAAGGAAAATTTTGGTGGCTCTCTCCTTAAGTTCTAAGTTGATGATGGAAGTGGAGCTCACTCATACACACATGCTTCTTGCACTACCATAGGCTTGCTTATTGTCTAATCTCCACCAGTATTCATGATTAGGATCAACATCTACAAAAGCAAATGAAAACATTAGAAAATGGTAAGAAATAGAGTAAAACCCAAGAAAATGGAAAAATTGATGGAGTGGGAGACTTGGTTGCTCAAAAATGTTTCCAATGTGCTTTGCCCCATCTTTACAGTCCTCTAGCGAAATCAAAAGTGTGATGGAGTGAAACTTGAATAAATTCCTTTGATTTGGATGAAAACCCCTTCCTTGATTTCCTTGTGCCAAGTTTCCCAATTTAGTGCCAACCTTGCTTCCTTCTCTTTTCTCATCATCATTCTCTTCTTTTCCTTTCTCTATAGTACAGTCAAAAATGAAATGGAATAAAGCTTGGACTCGGATGAGAAACATTGCAATGCCAAAACTCCAATTGTGCCATTTTGACTCTTTGTTGTCTTTTCTCTTTTTTTTTTATATATATGGTCAGCTGCTAACTTCTATTCTTGGTTTTCATTTTGCTCAATCTTGTTGTGCTCATGCTCCCCAAATCCTTGTTCAGAAATTGGCTCCACTCCAACCTACCGTGAGCTTCAAATTCATGCTCTAGGGAAACCAATTCAGCCCTTAGTTGATACAAACTGCTCTATTCTTGGTTTTCATTTTTCCTATCTTGCCGAATGATCAACATCCCTTCACAGAATTTTTACAGCACTTTGCAGCTTGTTTTGCCTTCAGCTTGTATCATTTAGCAGCTCCAAGTCAAACTTCTCAGATTTCCAGCTTGTGATTAGCAGCTCAGATTTTTAGTTTTTGATTTTTCAGCTTTTGACCAGCCTTTATTCAACCTCAATTCAGACTCTCTAATTCTGCACAGCTGCAATTGAGCTTCTAGCATATGGTTCTGAGTTTTCCGAACAAAGTGCAGCTGCAACTGTAAGGAATTCTAATCCAATCATGGTTCACAGAAAAATTTTTCCTTGCTTTGGCACAAACAATTTTCTCACTGCTTTTTGAGTGCAAATTGTTTCCATTTCAGATTTTTGTCTTGGCACAGCTTCTTGGATCTTCAATTGATGATAAAGACTCTAGATGCTTCAATTGGTTTCCATCCTTAACCACTTCTTCTTGCTCATTTTTGACACAAACTAAATTCAACTTAGCAAATGTATTTCTTTCCATCTCCTTTTGTTTATAACTGAATTTCTCAGCTTCCTTTTGCAAATTCTTGCTATTGCGTGCCACTTGGACTTGGCACAGCTTCATTTCTTCCCAGATTTGCAATGAGAGAACAATTCCACCTCCAATTCGCAACTAAATACTTACTTCCTTGAGGCAAAGCTCAACTCAAATGGCCATTTTTTTTTCAAAATGAAGTGCTTCCTTGATGAAAACTCATTCCAAATCACTAATCACTCCCCCACACTTAAATCTTTGTCCATCTCGGGCAAAGTAGCATTAAGAAACATTTTAAACAACAAGTCCATAGAAAATTAAGGGTAAGAGTAGGAGATAAGTAAAGAAAAATAGAATAAACATGATTAGTGCTAAAAATTGATGTGAAAATGGAAACAAATGGATTAGCCTCTATAGATGTGATCCGATCATTGAAATATGGTTTTGAAAGAACCTAAGCAAGTTCTAAAGTACAATAACATATGTGTGTCACAAATATAAGGCTAATTCTCACTAGGTAAAAATAATTCATCTCAAGTCCCCAATTAAGAATCTAAAGCAAAGTAGTACTCAAGCATCCAAGATTTCATCCATGAGTTCAAACCCTAAGTTTTAACAACCAAATTTAATTTATTTTCAAAAGGCTCTAAAATGCTATGGAGATAACCTAAGGGATACATTTATTCCTAGTCATGTAAGAAAAAGTGCTAAAACAAAAGACATGGTATTTACAATGACCTTTTATTCATGTTACTCTACTCACGTATTTATTAGCAAGAACTTATTTTAAAAGTGAAAACATACAATAAAAGAAAAGGCAAGAAAAATCAAACTCCCTTTTATTTCTGGCGGTCGGAGTCTATCAAGAAACAGCCTCCATCGTGGTAGTGGAGGAGTCTGGGTGTGCGAAAGAGCTTCTTTCATTTGTTCAACTTTACGGTGTATCGCTCCCCCACACTTGGACTTAACTGCAATCTATTCAGGTTGCCGAAGGTTATTTAGATACAAGACCCATTTAAGAGGTAGAATTTTTCGAATTAAAGTAAAATCTACTCCCTCTTTATTCTTTTTGGAACACCTTCCAGGAGGTTTAAGCCTGTTCAGATGAAGCACCCACTCCAATAGTCTTCTGGACCCTGCAAGGTAAGAAAGAAATGAATCAATATCAGTCTTTGTATAAAATGTATCCAAAAATGTATCACATCAAATAAAATCAATTTCCGACACCTCAAGGAATTTTTCACAATTAATATCCACTGAAAATGTGTCAAGCAATGCATTGTAACCCATGAAATCAATTTAAGGCACCTCTATAATTTTCTCACATTCAAATTCAGCATAATATATAGCAAGAGATTCATCGCAATAAATAACATCAATTTCAGGCATCTCCAAAAAATTTTCGCACTCAGTTTCTACATAAGGTATATCAATAAATGTGTCACAACGAATAAAATCAAGCCTGGGTGCCTCTATGAAATTTTCATCATTATTTCTCACAAAAAATGTATCAATACATGCTTCACCTGCAATTCTAGACATCTTTCTGAAATTTTCTAAAGGAAAAGAAGAAATACTTACCTGATCATGCTGAAAAATGTCTGTTGAATCTACAAGAAATACCTCCATCTCAGGCTCAAATTCTGGTGGGCATTCAACTAGAATAGGTGATCTTTGGGTACTTGCTCCTATCATGCAAGTCCCTATACTTTCTGGAAATGGTGGTGGTCCCTGGGCTCTGTGCAATCCCCTACACCTGTAGAATTATCTTCTGTGCATGCCTCCTTAGTAATACCTGCAACAACCTTATTAAAAAGATTAGGACTATCAATAGCAGTATCATCAGAAAATAGAAAACAAGAAAAATCCGGTAAAGCTTCAGTTTTGGAATCAAGGCTGTCACATGCTTTTCCATCTATCTCCTCAGCTTCCTCTGAAATTAAAGCTCCTCCCACTATATCAAATTCACCATCATCATCAATAAACTGTGCCTCAACAGTCTCATCTGTGGTGTCCAAGCTCAGAATAGAGTGATCTCCCCTAGGGTCCTTCATGGCATCGAAAATGCTAAATTGGACTACTGTGTCTCCCACCTCCATCGAAAGTGTGCCAGCATAAACATCAATCTTTGTTTTGGCCATCTTCAGAAAAGGCCTCCCAAGGATGAGTGGGGATCTACGTGCAAGATATTCTCCTTCCATGTCTAGAATGTAGAAACCCGCAGGGAAAATCAACTCCTTCACTTTAACCAACACATCTTCAATAACCCCTGCCGGGCGGGTCTGGCTTCTGTCTGCTAGCTGAATCACAACTCCAGTGGGCTATAGTGGGCCAATGCCAAGCATCTGGAAGATCATCCTGGGCATGACATTAATGGAAGCTCCTAAATCCAACATGGCATCATGTAGCGTGGTGCTTCCTATCTCACAAGATACAGTAAACATGCCAGGGTCTTCACATTTCTGAGATATGGCATGGATGAGTGATGAAACATTTTTTCCAACGCTGACCAATTCATTTTCCTTAAGTCTCTTCTTGTGAACACAAAGATCCTTCAGAAATTTTGCATACTTAGGAACCTGTTTAATCATTGTCAGCAGGGCACATTAATTTCTACTTTGCTAAAAAGTTTTACCAGTTCATTGTACTCTTTGGTTTTCTCCTCCTCCACTTGTCTTTTTGTTGGAGTTCTCCCCTGTGGAAAAGGCAAGGGCATCCTAAATTCTTCCTCTTGAATCGAAGATGGAAGGGCTGAGTTGTGAGCTGCTGCCATATTTTTTGAAGCTGCTGTAAAATCTGTTTCGCCACTGATTTCTTCTCCGTTTTCCACCAAAATTGGGGGATTGCTAGATGAGGAAGTTGGGCACGGGCTAGGGGTGGTATCCACTGAATTTGGAGTGGTTTCGGCACTGATTTGGGCTGGAAATGAACATGCTGCCCTGTTTTCAGAAAATTCAGCTCTTGGGTCATTTTGAGTTGATGCCACCTTCCCACTTCTCAAATAAATAGCGCTAACATTTCCCTTTGGGTTGGGAACTGCTTGGGAAGGTAGTTGGCTTGATCCTTGAGCTTTATGTTGATTCACATCATTAGCCAATTGTCCCATTTGCCTTCCGAGGTTTTGTAAAGCTCTAATGATATCATCCTGCTGTAATTGTTGGAATTGGGGCTGTTGGGGCTGATTGGAGTTATGAAATTGCTGTTGAATTGGCTGATAAGTAGGTTGGAATGTGGGTTGAATTTGCTGAGAATTACAGCCTTGAAAATTCTGATTTTGCAGTTGAAATGGTTGTTGTGGAGATTGAAATTGATTGGGCTGAAATTCTTGATTATGTGGCTGAAAACTTTGATTCCAAGGCTGGAAATTTTGCTGGTTTTGAGGTTGGAAAGTTGAGAATGGTTGAAATCCTTGCTGCCCTTGCTGATATGGCTAGAATTGAGTCTGCGGTTGCTGAAATAGGGGCTGAGTTATTTGCTGGAAATGCTGATTTGGAGGCTGATTTTGTAGATTTTGAGCTTGAATTTGCTGTGGCTGCTGAAAAGATGGTTGAGGCTGCTGACCTTGCTATTGAGAGGGGTTCTGTTGGTAGAAAGAATTCTCGTACCTCAGATTTGGATGATCCCTCCAATCGGGGTTATAAGTAGAGGAGTAAGTGTAGGACCGGTGCCGTCGATAGAGGGGGGGGGGGTGAAAATCGATCGTGAAATCCTTCGTAAATATTTCGTAAGACTTCTGGACTCAGAGCGTTAGTGCAGCGGAAACATAAAAATAAAATAAAAGAAAGCAAAGCAGGGGACACGGCAGGTTTATTTACTTGGTTCCCAACCCCCCAGGGTCAGTACGTCCAAGGCCTATATACTCGGCGTTGAGTCCACTAATAGTCTCCTTTCCGGAATTTCCGGAGGCGGAGAAACCCGACTTACAGTGCAATATTACAAGCAATAATATGGAAAAATAAATATTGTAATTAATTGCAAACCAAACACAAAGTGTGAAGTTCGGCCGATCTGGACCTTCGAAGTGCCGCGCACTTCCTCCTGGAGCCTCCCGGTCGCAGAACCTCGTCTTTAGCGCATTGTCGTCAGTCGGAATAAACAGATTCGAAGTTGGAAAGTGTGTTGGAAGCAGAGGGGTCGAAGCCCTTTTTATAGCCCTCCTGGGGGCGCCCTGGTCGACGGGGGCGCCCCGGAAGACTCGGTCAACTCTTATCCTTGCGCCTACCTCGCCGCAGGTGATAAGAACTTTGACCAGGGCGCCCCCTTGAGGGCTTATCCTATGTTTTGGCTTCGAAATAGCAAAACAACTACTAATTAGGGCGCCCCGGACGATCCGGGTGCCCCGCTTGACACCTGTTCTGCAAACACACGTTTGCTGCATGTATAGTACTGCCTGGGGGCGCCCCGGACGCTCCGGGCACCCTCACGGACACCTGTTCTGCACACACACACAAGTGCACATCTTCTGCACTGGCTGGGGGCGCCCCCCATGCTGGGGGCGCCCTGGCTGCTGGTTTTCAGCCTTCTACATTTGCTTGCTTTGTCTTCTTCTCTTGGTACCAGCAAGATATATATATGCAAAGCAAGTATACATGAAATATTAATCATACGAACTTGGTTTGGACTTCGGATTGGCACGCAATCCTAGGTTGAACCGACGCAAACTCTTACCCCCGAGAAAGCGCCTTTCACCTACTCCTTTCAGGAGATGGTTGCCGCCCGGTCCTTCGGGTGGACTTTTGCCTAGCCGCCCTTCGCTAGGTCTTGGATACCAAGCATCCCTTCACTTGGTGCCTAGCAGCCCTTCGCTAGGTCTTGTTTCCCTGACAGCCCTTCGTCAGGTGCCCAGCAGCCCTTCGCTAGGACTTGTTCCCATGACAACCCTTCGTCAGGTGCCTAGCAGCCCTTCGCTAGGTCTTTTCTTTCTGGCAACCCTTCGCCAGAGCCTAGCAGCCCTTCGCTAGGTCTTTTTCATTCTGGCAGCCCTTCGCCAGAGCCTAGCAGCCCTTCGCTAGGTCTTAGGGTTTCCATGCCTAGCTTAACTAGGACTTTTCTCAGGCTTAGGTTACTTCTCCTTCGCTCCCTTTTGTCTGTTCAACATATTACTGACTTAAGTACATTGTCAAACATTAAAACACATAAAGGAGAACATCATTGATGCAACTTGCACCAACAATCTCCCCCTTTTTGATGTTTGACAATAACTTAAGTTAGATTGGTTTAAGGGCTAAATTGCTATCCTTGGGATAGAATAAAAGGTATAGGTTTTGGGAGAGTAAAAAATATTCTAACTGAAAAAATTCTAACTTAAGCACTCTCTCCCCCTTTGTCATGCATCAAAAAAACTTGCATTAACAAAAAAAACTTTGAATTTTTTTTTTGAAAATACTTAGTGCAATTTTGTTTTTAAAAAATTGCATAAATTTGAAAAATGCTCTAGGTTTAAAATATAAGTACTTTGAAAAGATGATTTGTAAGGAGTGCAAGTACTTTTAAAAGATTATTTAAATCCCTTTTTGAAAAACTATAAGTATATTTTTTGAGAAATTAAGTACTTAACAATACATTTGAAAATATATTTTTTTCAAAATTAAGAATATTGGTTTTGAAAGACATAAGTACTTTTTTTTTGAAAATATTTTACTTGATTGAGTTTCTTTTCCAGTCTGACACCATCCTAGGAAACCTTGTTGACCACAAGGGCATTTCCTAAGTGTCCTGGAAAGTTTTCAAACAAGTAAATATTATGATAATATTTCACAAAGTATGTGCTGAAAAACTGTGTGAATTTTGAAGATCTAATATTTTACTTAACTTGGTCTATTTTCCAGTCTGACACTATCCTAAGAAACCTTGTTGACCACAAGGACATTTCCTAAGTATCCTGGGAATTTTCCAACCTAAGTAACTATTATTTCAAAATCATTTCATAAGTCACACAAATTTTAACAAGTGGTATTTTGAAAAACATAGATTTTTAGTATTTTAAAAGCATGTAATTGAATAATTCTTTTAATTTGACCTCCCCCTAAACTTAACTCAGTCCTAGGAAGCTTGTTGACCACAAGTACTCTTCCTTTGAGTCTTAAGGTTTGATTCAAATCAAAGGAATTTTCTAATAATAAAAAATAGTTTAAGACTTGAAAAAATTTGACTCAGACTCCCCCTAAATCTGACACATCCTAGGAGTCCTTTTTAGATTATGAAGTGGACCTTCCTCTGTGTCTTTAGGGTTTATCAGAATCAAAAGAACAGGTAAACATTTAATTTTTGCAATAGGTAAAATCTTTTTCGATAAGCCACAAGTGATAACGATTAAAGCATGATTTTCGAAAAGATATTTTCAAATAATAGTAATGTTTTTAAAGTGCAGTTTGAAAAATATGAAAAGCACTCCCCCTGCATCAATGCCGTTTGACTCTATCTAAGTGCCCTAAGGAATTTTAGTGTTGTCCTAAGAGGCTTGTGTCTAATTGCGTGAGTCAATCAATTTTTGAAAACAATATACCTTTTTTTTGAAAAATGTGTAATATATATAATCAATCAGACAAGCATGAATTCCATAAAAACATTATTATGTTAAAGCTCTATTTTGAAAAATATATTTTTAGGAAAATATTCTAACAATTTTGAAAAATATTTTTCAATTCATTAGTCCTTATCATCTCACCCATTTTAGATATATCAAAACAACAAGCATGATTGCCTTATAGGTGTATTGTGAGATGCTTGAATCATTTTCCATAAATTATTAAATCTAAGATTTAATTGAAATTTATGTTAGATTCGAATTTGACAAAAGACAATTTGAATTTGAATTTCAGAAATTGGCTTCCAGGTCTTGGCGATGCACTAGGCCTTCTTTGGCCGTAGCCTTATGGGATCATCCACCCTTTCCTTGACAAAGCCTTTTAATGAAATTTCATTTTCAAATTGAATTAGGTCATTTTCTGGTCTAACTAGCTTGGGTCTTAGATCGGTAGCTTCGGCTGGTTTCACCAGTCTAAAGAGACCAAGTAGACTTGATCTTATTAGAGTTGGTTTCCCCAACGTACTATCATCTCACCTCCTCCCAATACTATGTTGCCAAATTTCAATTATCTTTCTCTTATGACCTTTCTAAATTATGCATAAAATTTAAATATGAATGACATATCATATATTTTAAGGAAAATAGCAAATGCATGGCATGGCAATTATGCATGAGTCAAACAAGTCAAGGCATTTTATTTTTGTTTCTAAAAATGTATCAAATTCTCGATTTGATACATATCGTGTGAACCTGCGAATATGTCAACCCACTTTGACATATTTGATTTTATTGAATTAATTGTTGCGGTTTGGGTAAGGTTTTAGTTTGGTTCAGGTTTAAGTGATTTAAGATCTTGATTGGATTTAGTTGAATTAAAATTGAGTTGATTTGAATTAACTGATTTAAAGTGAATTTAATTGAATTAATTTGAATTAAAGTGAATTAATTGAATTAATTTGAATTTAATTGAATTTAATTGAATTATATGAATTAATTTGAATTTAATTGAATTATATGAATTAATTCGAATTTAATTGAGCTTAATTGAATTATTTAAGATTTAATTAATTAATTTGAATTTTTTAGGAATTAATTAATTTGAATTTGAATTATTAAGAATTAATTAATTTGAATTCGAATTTTTAAGAATTAATTAATTTGAATAAGAATTAATTAATTCGAATTAGAATTATTAAGATTTGATTTGAATTTAATTAATATTTAATTAAGATTTAATTAATTTGAATTTAAATAATTAAGATTTAATTAATTCGATTTTAATTTTAAATTTAATTTGAATTAATTTGAATTAATTTGAATTTAATTAGGATTTAATTTGAATTAAATTGGATTTAATTTGGATTAATTTGAATTAATTTGAATTTGGATTTAATTTGAATTAATTTGGATTTAATTTGAATTTTAATTTGAATTAATTTGGATTAATTTGGATTTAGATTTAATTTGAATTAATTTGGATTAATTTGGATTTAATTTGAATTAATTTGAGATTTAATTCAAATTAATTTGGATTTAATTTGAATTATAATGATTAATTAATAATTGTGGGTTTAAGTTCATCATTTTCATTATTTCAAAATTTTCTTCTTCATTTTTGTCTTTCTTTTCAAGTTTCTCTAATAATTTTGATTTATTTGAATTTTTGTAATTTTTATTGATTATGGCCTTTATCTTAGAAAATTCTATTTCCTCCTCAAGATTAAGTTTTTCAATATCCTCACAGTAGGTGGAGTAAATTGGGCCACTAGTTAAAGTTTTATAATAATATTCAATATTATCTATGATTAAGTTATTATCTAGGAGAATTTTATATTCAAAATTATCCTTAGAATTATCCCAAATATATTTTCAATATTTTTAATATTTATCTCTAGATTATCTTTAAGAATTTTAGAATTAATTTCTGAATTAATCTTGAGATTTTCAGAATTAATTTCGGATTTATCCTTAGGATATTCGAATTTGAATTCGGATTTATCCTTAGGATTTTCAATTTCGAGTTCGGGATTGATTTCAGATTTAGATCCAGAATTAGTTGCATCATTATCTGTAGAATTATCAGAGTTTATTTTAGATTTAATATCAGAATTAATTTTAGCAATTATTGAATTGGTATTAATGATTAAATAATTTATTTCTGACATTTGAGCCATATTCACATTATGTAACTTATTATTTAAAATATCTAATTGACTATGCAATAATTCTAACTTCTCAGGAAAATTATCTAAATTATTAAACGACATTGCAGGAATCTGTAAAGTTTTTGGAACATACATTTTTCGTACCTTTGCCGGACATTTATTTTTGTAGTGTCCGAATTTTTCACACTTGAAGCATTGCACGTGATCCTTGTTTTTTCGGACTCCTGGCGCTGGTATCTCCTTTGCCGCCAGTGACGAACGATTCTTACGAGTAGGGCACTGATTTTTGTAGTGCCCTCTCTCCCTGCACGTGAAACAAATAATATGGAATTTAAAATTTGACATTAAAATAAATATACCTGATTCACCCCTGAGCTCCCCCTCAACTCCTGGCGTCGTTGCTCCATCGGCGGTTAGTCCGATGAAGAGCGGCTCGGCTCTGATACCACTTGTAGGACCGGTGCCGTTGATAGAGGGGGGGGGTGAAAATCGATCGTGAAATCTTTCGTAAATATTTCGTAAGACTTCTGGACTCAGAGCGTTAGTGCAGCGGAAACATAAAAATAAAATAAAAGAAAGCAAAGCAGGGGACACGGCAGGTTTATTTACTTGGTTCCCAACCCCCCAGGGTCAGTACGTCCAAGGCCTATGTACTCGGCGTTGAGTCCACTAATAGTCTCCTTTCCGGAATTTCCGGAGGCGGAGAAACCCGACTTACAGTGCAATATTACAAGCAATAAAATGGAAAAATAAATATTGTAATTAATTGC
Organism: Boesenbergia rotunda; assembly: GCA_024364735.1. Classification (NCBI taxonomy): domain Eukaryota; kingdom Viridiplantae; phylum Streptophyta; class Magnoliopsida; order Zingiberales; family Zingiberaceae; genus Boesenbergia; species Boesenbergia rotunda. The sequence continues at coordinate 16,452 of JAGFNQ010000027.1, read as the reverse complement.
AAACCAAACACAAAGTGTGAAGTTCGGCCGATCTGGACCTCCGAAGTGCCGCGCACTTCCTCCTGGAGCCTCCCGGTCGCAGAACCTCGTCTTTAGCGCGTTGTCGTCAGTCGGAATGAACAGATTCGAAGTTGGAAAGTGTGTTGGAAGCAGAGGGGTCGAAGCCCTTTTTATAGCCTCCTGGGGCGCCCTGGTCGACGGGGGCGCCCCGGAAGACTCGGTCAATCTCTTATCCTTGCGCCTACCTCGCCGCAGGTGATAAGAACTTTGACCCAGGGTGCCCCGGATGACTCGGGCGCCCCCTTGAGGGCTTATCCTGTGTTCTGGCTTCGAAACAGCAAAACAACTACTAATTAGGGCGCCCCGGACGCTCCGGGCGCCCCGGTTGACACCTGTTCTGCAAACACACGTTTGCTGNAAGTTTATGAGTGTCGGCCGAGTTTGGGAGGAACTCCCTCCCGAGGGCCAAGAGTTGTAGGATTATGTGATTACCAGGGAGCCTGGCCCTGCTGTACTCATTTTGATTAAAATGATAACATTTCTTTACCTTGCCGTATCGTGAATGCTTTTGCGTTTGGCTCCCAGAATCATTTGTGATGATGCAGTTTAACCCTGATTGTTATTTTGGTGTTGACACCAATTTTAGTTTAGCTTGATAAGATGATTGGGATTAAGTCCTGGTCGTAGACTAGGCATACCTAGTGGGACTAGGTTTGATGAAAGCCTGGCTTGGAGGGTCAGGTCCTAGCTTGAGAAGCTAGGTGGATAAAGTCCTAGCTTGGAGGGCTAGGTGTGGAAAAGTCTTAGCTTGGAGGGCTAGGTGTGAAAAGTCCTTGCTTGGAGGGCTAGGTGTGAAAAGTCCTAGCTTGGAGGGCTAGGTGTGAAAAGTCCTAGCTTGGAGGGATAGGTGTGAAAAGTCCTAACTCGGAGGGTTAGGTGATTGGAAATCCCGGTGAGTGAAGCCGGGTCCTGGTGAGTGAAGCCATGTTGACTGAAATCTCGGCGAGTGAAGCCGGGTCCTGGTGAGTGAAGCCAGGTTGGTTGAAATCCCGGTGAGTGAAGCCGTGTCCTGGTGAGTGAAGCCAAGTTGGTTGAAATCCCGTTGAGTGAAGCCGGGTCCTGGTGAGTGAAGCCGGGTCCTGGTGGGTGAAGCCAGGTTGACTGAAATCCCGGTGAGTGAAGCTGGGTCATGGTGAGTGAAGCCAGGTTGGTTGAAGTCCCGGTGAGTGATGCTGGGCATGAAGTCTTGGTCCGAGGGATCAAGCACGAGTCAGAGATGGGTTGGAGGCCTAATCTCGTGACTTAGAGGAGATTTGACCTTGCCTGGATCGGTCTAGTGACCGATCAGGGAAGTTGGCACGGTGTTCCCTCGTGGATCGGTCTGGTGACCGATACAGCGATGACTGATCGGTCTGGTGACCGATCAGGGAGAATACAGTAAGGTTGGGAACCTACTGCTCGGCTCCTGATCGGTCTGGTGATCGATCAAGGAGCATGCAGTTCACTCATTGCTCGGCTCCTAATCGGTCCGTTGACCGATCAGGGAGCATACAGTGAGTTGAGTTCCCCTGCTGCTGGGCTCCTGATCGGTCCGGTGACCGATCAGGGAGCATCCAGTAGGTTTTGGGAACCTTACTGATCTGCTCCTAATCGGTCTGGTGACCGATCTGGAACACTGTTCAGACCGTTCTGGTGAACGATCCAGTGTCTCGGGCTCCGTCTTATAACTGATCAGGCGGGAGCCTGATCGGTTTGGGAGCTTCTTGATCGGTCTGGTGACCGATCAGGTCACAGCCTGATTGGTCTGGTAACCGATCAGGCCCATGTGGCTGCGAAAGCTGGGAGTCCCAGGAAAGCTGTGGATCGGTCTGGTGACCGATCCACGAGCCCTGGATCGGTCCGGTGACCGATCACTTTACTTCAAAATGCACTGTCAGACGCTCTGATCACGTCTAAACACATCTGATTTTTCTGCTCTTAACCTCTGATACTTGATTCTCTGCTTGATTTGCTGTGCTAATGATCTGTTCAAGTGTGCAGGTGACAGAATGGATTCAAACACTCAAGGAGAGTCAATGAGAGTCTTTCCTTGGAGCAGGTTTGTCCTTTTTCCATCTCAGGTTGCAACGGACGCTGACACTGCTGGAGCTGCTGACTGGAGCTTGGCTAAGGGAAGCTAAGGGAGTCCAGGATGAGCTCAGTGGTAGCTGGCTGTTGCAGGTGAGCAGCTGGAGATTGCAGTGAGATGGTGACCTTGCGATCAGTGAGCTGAGACTTATGCGCTTGGTGGAAAACAAGTCTCAGTAATGAAGTTCTCCACATTGTGCTCCAGCGACAACTCTATTCCATCATCTTGAGCAAGCAACTGTGATCCTTGAAGCAGCCTTGTGTTACTTGAGCACTTGGAAGAGAAACAAGAGGCTTGGCGAGTCCATCAGCGAGAAGACACGAAGAAGGGAGTTCTTGCGTGAGATCTGCGCTGGGTGGAGCTCGGTGAGAAGTTTGCTTGTGTTCTTGTGATTCTAAGTGCTCAGTAAGTTTCTTCTTGTGTTTCCTGTACTTACTACTTGATCCATCTTGAAACGATGTGGAGAGGTTACTCCACCGACAAGGAGGTTGCATTTTATCCGGATTTTCTGGGACTTGATCTGCCGACGATCAAGGGATCGGCCACCTTACGGGCACGCCAAGGAGTAGGGGCAAGTTATCCCCGAACCTTGTAAATCCTCTTTGTTAGCGTTTTGTGTTTGTGCTTAGTTTAGGTTTTAGTTTCTGCAACTCTGTTTTTGCTTCTGCTGTGCTACTAACCCAACTACAGAGAAAACCTAAAATTGAAAGAAGTGGGTGTCTGGCTATATTCACCCCCCTCTCTAGCCATCCAAGTTCCAACAAGTGGTATCAGAGCAAGGGGCTCTGTGCAAGCGGATTAACAACCGAGAGTCAACGACAATGGCTTTAAGAGAAGGTTTTAGCACCACCTGACCTCCCTTCTTCGATGGAGTAGATTTTCAATATTGGAGATCGAAGATGGAGTATTATCTCAAGATAGATATCAACACTTGATTCACTGTGAAGGAGGGCTTTTCCCCTCCAAAGGATGATGAAGGCAAAGAATTGGAATCGTGGCGTTGGTCGACTGAGCAAACCCGGAAGAGTAAAGCCGTTGCGAAGGCGGTGGTGACCTTACAATGTGGCATGAACAATGACCAACTAATCAAGGTTGGTCCCTTTTCATGTGTAAAAGATTTGTGGAATAAGCTCATTGAACTCCATGAAGGAACCCGAGACTCAAGAATCGCCAAGAGGGATTTGTTCCTCAACCAACTCCAAAACCTCTCCATGAAGGAGAGTGAAACTGTAAGTGTGCTCCACAGCAGATTCAAAGAGGTATTGAATGGTCTCCACTCTATTGATGAAAAGGACGAAAACCGCGACCTTGTGAGGTATGTGTTAAAAGCTTTTCCAAGGAATGCTTTGTGGTCATCCATGGTAGATGCCTACAAAGTCTCTAAGGATTTATCAATTGTAAAACTAGATGACTTATTTTGTGAAATGGAATTACATGAAATGGCTAACAAAGGCCCCAAGGAGAAGGGGATTGCCTTAGTTGCAGGAGAAAAGACTAAGAAGGAGAAGGAGAAGGAGAAGGAGAAGGAAGTCTCTTCATCTTCATCCTCATCCGAGTTCGAGTCCGATTCCGAGGAGGATGGCAGCGGCTCTTCTCCCTCCGAGATGGCCAACTTCGTTAGAAGAATGATGAAGAAGAGTCGATGCTTCAAGGGTAAAGGTAACCCTAGTGAAGTTAAGATTGATAAATCTAATGTTACTTGTTATGAATGTAGCAAGAAAGGACACTTCAAGAGTGAATGCCCAAAGCTAAAGAAGAAGGAGGAGAAATCCAAGAAAAAGGAGGAGAAATCAAAGAAGAAGAAGAAGGAATTGAAGGCTACTTGGGATGAATCCTCCTCTAGTTCATCCGATGAGGAGAAGGATGAGAAGAGTACACGACATATAGCACTCATGACATTGGAAGATCAAGAAAGCAGTGATGAATCGAGTGACTCATCAAACACGGCTTCATCATCTTCGGATGATGAAGAGGTAATCACTCCCGGACTTGATAAATGCTATAGAACTATTGCATGCTTAACCGAGTTATTGAAAAAGTTAAAAAATAAGGGTAAGTCATTGAGAAATGAAGTTAAACAATTGAAATCCTCTAGGGATGAGGATGTTGATGATTTACATGTAGAATTGTTAGAGGATGAAAATAAATTATTGAAGAGTGAGGTTGAGAGACTCAAGAGTGTTCTTGAGAAGTTCTCAACAAGCTCAAAGACCTTAGATATGATTTTAAATGCCCAAAGGGCAGTCTACAATAGGGCCGGTATTGGTTACCGTCCCAAAGAACCATCATTTGTGTCCTTAATGTCTAGGACTGATGTTAGACAATCCAAGACACCTAGGGTTCAAAGAAAGGTAGTCAAGGCATGGGTGCCTAAGTCTTGCTTAGTAGGTGCTTTAGGTCCCAAGATTTGGGTACCTAAATCTTCTATTTTTCGAATTGTGTAGGTTGTGATTGAGGGGGAGCATCTATCAACTTGGTTCATTGATAGTGGGTGCTCCAAACATATGACCGGTGATATATTTCTATTTACCACCCTTCAAAGAAAAAGTAGAGGTAATATTTCATTTGGTAACAATGGTAGTCTTAAGGTTATAAGAATAGGAGACATTCAAATATCCGAATGTCTTAGAATTAAGAATGTCCTTCTAGTCAAGGGGATGACATTTAATCTCCTAAGTGTCAGTCAATTGTGTGACGCGGGTTACACAATTGATTTCCAATCAAGTCAATGTCTAGTTAGACAACGTGACAACTTTGACACGGTACTAGTAGGCACTAGGATAGATAACATTTACCAAGTTTCATTTAAAAGTGCTACTAATGCTTTTGTTAAGTGTTTCATGTCAAGAGAAGATGAGTCCACCCTTTGGCATCGGAGACTAGCACATGTGAACATGAAGAATATCCGAAAATTGGCCAATAAGGGATTAGTTCGTGGCTTACCAAGCATCAAGTATGAAAAGGACAAACTTTGTGATGCATGTCAAATGGGTAAGCAAACAAAATCTGCACATAAAGATAAAAGCGCTGTAAGTACCTCTACCGCTTTAGATTTACATCACATGGATCTATTTGATTGTAGTACCATTATATCCTTGAATGGTAGTAGATATTATTTTGTTATCATTGATGATTTTACTAGATATACATGGACGTATTTTCTAAAATATAAGGACCAAACCTTAGATGTTTTCATTTCCTTTTGTAGAAGGGTTGAAAATGAGAAATCATCAACAATTAAGACAATTAGAAGTAATCATGGAGGTGAATTTCAAAACCAACGATTTTTAGAGTTTTGTCAAGATAGAGGGTATAGACATGAGTTCTCCACTCCAAGAACACCACAACAAAATGGTGTTGTAGAGAGGAAGAACCGAGTCCTTCAAGAGGCTGCACGAAGCATGCTCAATGAGTACTCATTACCGGGGTACTTATGGGCCGAAGCTGTAAACACAGCTTGCTACGTGCAAAATCGAGTCCTCATTCATAGATTTCTAGGAAAGACCCCTCATGAACTTTGGTTTGGAAAACCACCTACAGTTAAACATCTTAGGGTGTTTAGGTGTAAGGTGTTTATCCTAAACACCAATGATCACCTTGGAAAGTTCACAGCAAAGGCTGATGAAGGGATACTGGTCGGGTACTCCCTCATTAGCAAAGCATACCGAGTCTACAACAAGAAGTCTAGATTGGTTGAAGAATCTTCTGATGTTGTTTTTGAAGAAATTCCAAAAGCAAATGATCAACCAAAAGATGTCGAAGGAGTTAAATTCGAACTTAGGAAACTAAGTTTGGATGGAAGTCCAAGTTTTGTAGATGGTGGTGATGAGTCTGATGACGGTGAGCCTAGACAACTGATAGACCAGCCGGATCCTGAGGCTGAACTTGTGTCTAGTGAAACCATTCAAGAAGCACCACCAACACCAAGGCAAACTAGGTTAGCCTCTAGTCATCCCCAAGACCAAATTGTTAGAGACATCCACCATAGGGTTAGGACTAGATCATTCTTCCGGAATGAGTCTAATGAAGTTGCTTTAATTTAAGAAATTGAACCTAGGAAAATTGATGAAGCATTAAATGATCCTGATTGGATCATTGCTATGCAAGATGAACTAGGTTAATTCGAAAGAAGTCAAGTTTGGGACTTAGTCCCTAGGCTAAGAAGACCACCATTATTGGAACCAAATGGGTCTTCAAAAATAAGTTGAACCATAAGGGAGAAATCATAAGGAACAAGGCACGCTTAGTAGCCAAGGGATAGAGTCAAGTTGAAGGTCTTGATTATGATGAGACCTATGCTCCCGTGGCACGATTAGAGTCCAGCCGATTGATGCTTGCATTTGCAGCACATCGTGGGTTCAAGCTATATCAAATGGATGTCAAATCGGCTTTACTAAATGGTTTAATAAGGGAAGAAGTCTATGTCGAACAACCTCCGGGGTTTGAGAGTACTGAATTTCTAAACCATGTGTTCAAGCTCAAGAAGGTGCTCTATGGCCTTAAACAAGCACCTCGAGCTTGGTATGAGCGTTTGTCGACATTTTTGATTGAAAAAGGTTTTGTTAGAGGTCAAATAGACCCTACGCTATTTCTACGGAAAGATGGTGATAATATATTTGTAGCCCAAGTGTATGTCGATGACATAATTTGTGACTCAAACAATAAGGGTTATTTGAATGTGTTTATTGGACACATGGAGAGTGAATTTGAAATGAGTCTAGTGGGAGAGTTGGCTTTCTTCCTTGGACTTGAAATCAAGCAAACTCGTGATGGAATCAATGTGCACCAATCAAAGTATACTCAAGAGATGCTCCGAAAATTTAACATGAGTGATTCTAAAGAGGTTACCACTCCCATGGATACAAACACAAAATTAGACAAGGATGAGAGTGGTAAACCTGTTGACCTAACTCAATATCGGAGCATGATAGGTAGTTTGCTATACCTCACAACTAGTCGACCTGATATCCTTTTTGCTGTGGGTATGTGCGCTAGGTATCAAGTTTGTGCCAAGGAATCTCATTTAATTGTTTTTAATCGAATTTTGAGATACCTTAAGGGAACAATTGGAGTTGGCCTTTGGTACCCCCGTACTGAATCATTTGACCTAATTGGCTACACCGATTCTGACAATGTCGGGTGCAAGTTGGATCAGAAAAGCACAAGTGGGGGCTGCCAATTCCTAAGTTCATCACTAGTTAGTTGGTCAAGTCGGAAGCAACATTGTGTTGCTCTCTCCACGATCGAGGTAGAATATATCGCCATGGGAGAGATTGTATCACAATTGTTGTGGATGATTCATACATTAAAGGACTATGGATTGACTTACGAGGGTGTGCAAGTGTTGTATGACAACATAAGCACCATCAACTTAACAAAGAATCCAGTGTTGGGACCGGGTGCATGTCGACAAGGATACGAGTTCGTAAATTTTTAAATTTTTACGTGCAGCGGAAGAATTTGCATAAAATAATTTCTTAAATTATTTTAACTTCCTATCTAGCATGCAGCCTTATGGTGAGTTGACATAATCATCAAATAAAACTTTGCGGAAAAGTAAACTAATTTACTTTATACCTTTCGTAACTCGAAGAAAGGGACGAGATCCAACCGTAGCGTCCCTTGGAAGCTCCGCCTCTATTCGCGTCCACGCCGAGTTCTCTTCGGGATGAGTTCGCAAAGCCACGAGTTTTGTGCCGACGAGAACTACTAGATTCTCTATAGGCACAACAAAGAAGAACAAGAGAATAAATAGGAAACTAACCACCAAAGAAACGGAATCGAATTCCTAGAGGGAAGGAGATGTGATCCGCTTCTTCTTCTTCTTGGTTGGCTTCTCCTTCTTCTTGATAGCTCACAGTAACCAAGGTTAGGAGGAGGTGCGCCGGCCCTAGCACTCAAGGGGCACCGGCCCTAATTGGCTCAAGGGGGGCGCCGGCCCTAGGTGGGGAGAAGGGAAGGAGAAGAGAATAAAGAGAGAGAGAGAGGGAGCTCTATATCAATACTCGATTATTGATTAGGAATAAAGGCTTCCCTTTGGTTCCTTATATAGTTGCTTCTTCCTTACCAAGTCTCCTCTTAACGGAATTAGTTATAAGAATTTTATCTTATAAAATTTCTTATGACTTATTCCGTTATGCCTAGTTTTATTATAACCAACTTTATAATAAAACTAATTAGTTATCATAAGAAATTTATCCTATAAATTCTCTTATGATTATTCCGTTTAAACCAAGTTTTATTATAACCAATTTTATAATAAAACTAATTAGTTATCATAAGAAATTTATCCTATAAATTCTCTTATGAATTTTATTATAACTAACTTTATAATAAAACTAATTAATCTCTCCTTTTATTATGGAATAAATTTTATAAGAAATTTATAAACTTTCTTATTATGGATAAATCAATTCATAATTGATTTTATAAAATTAAAATAAACCATTCCATGGATCATTTTAATTTCCATAAAAAGAATAAATTTCTATAAATTTATTTATATAAATTTCTTTACACAAATTTATTTATCCATAATTTATAAAACAACCAATTAAATTGGTTTCTTCCCTTTAATGTGGCCGGCCACAACAAAGAGGTTTGGCACCCTCTTTGGCCGGCCAAACCAACCCGAACCGATCGCGAATTAAACTCATTTAATTTGCCCAATAAGCCTTCAAAAGACTTAGCCATTTTAGCTTCCATTGCGCCTCTGATAAATTTAGATTCGACTTATTTCTCTTGATCGAAAAATCTAATTTTCAACTCATTTTAAATCCCTCGGATTACTCGTAGTGCGTGTGACTAAATAGGCTTTCGATTTATGTTGGCCGTCTATAATCAACTAATTATAGAACGATCATGAGTGGCACCTAGTAGTACATCATGATCCCCAATTAATCGAAAGATCAACGGTTTGACCTCAGAAGAAATTATTCTGAAACCCTTCAGCAGCTCTAATGATTCGTGCCCCATTCCCTTCACCATCTTATACCCACTTGGTTCAGGATATGGTCTGTTTGTGTCAGTCCCCACTAGACTGACTACGTCACACCTTGCCCAAGTAGTGTCTTTCTCGTTCTTTGGATTTCTAATTACCCTCATGTATTTAAGAGACTTGCACTCTTAACATGATATACTCTGGCCAGAGGTTTTAAGTAACAATCCGACGATAGGCCTGGGTATACATCTCCTCGCAAGGAGTGGTGAATCCTTTGTAGGCTGTTCAAACATCTTCGGGCACTTCGGCTTATACCCAATCATCCTCGGTCCACACCTCCTTGGAGATGCTTGCTTAAGATGTTAAAGTATAAGTCTCCATGATCAAGATGACTTGAACACCGCAAGTCAAAGGAACATCGCACTTAAACCGCAGTAAGAACTTCATTGACATTTCTATAGATAGATTCCATATGAATTCTTACAGCTAGTCACTCCAATGAACTAGTTCCCTTAACTAGCATCCATGTTTATCTCCGGACATCCCAATGTCACCAGCCAGTGAGAATCAACTGATTAGAGAATAACCCATGCTAGTCTCAACAAAATTGATAGTGTCCGTATTTATCAATTCATCGACTAGGGATATTTTTAATACTTCACATTTGCACATTTAGAGATAATCACTAGTTGTGATCCCATCACAAATTCTCTTATGCTATGAGTTGTATTGCGGATATTCAGTAGATGAGTTTAAGATCTCAATCAAATACACAAGCATGTATACTCAAATAGTGAATTATCATTTATTAAAATAAATATTTACAATCATAAGGCGATTGCCTGTAGGACACTTCTCTCATATCACTAACAAACTCCCACTTGGCCTAATGCCAATCGCTACGGTATCCAATACCACAAGCTCTAACATGACCCTCAAACTTGCTCTGAGGCAAGGCCTTTGTTAAAGGATCCGCTAAATTCCTTTCAGTGGGAATTTTCTCAATTTGTATATCATTCCTACTTATAATCTCTCTGATCAGATGATAGCGGCGAAGCACGTATTTGGATTGCTGATGAGACCTTGGTTCCTTTGCTTGTGCAATTGCTCCATTGTCGTCGCAGTAAACCGACACTGCATCATCAATGGTTGGAACCACGCCAAGTTCGGAGACGAACTTCTTGATCCAGACTGCTTCCTTTGCTGCTTCCGAAGCTGCGATATATTCCGCTTCCGTGGTGGAATCCGCTATGGTGTCTTATTTGGAACTTTTCCAACTTACTGCGCCTCCATTCAAAGTAAATACGTATCCAGACTGAGGTTTGGAGTCATCCTTATCTGTCTGGAAACTGGCATCTGTATACCCACGTATTACCATATCTCCTTCTCCATATATTAGGAACACATCCTTAGTTCTTCTTAAGTACTTAAGGATTGTCTTAATAGCCGCCCAATGATCCATTCCTGGATCCGACTGGTATCTGCTTGTGACACTCAAAGCATACGATACATCGGGCCTTGTACATAACATAGCATACATGATAGATCCTATCGCGGATGCATAAGGAATCTTATTCATGCAAATCCTCTCGTCTTCTGTGCGCGGACACATAGACTTTGAAAGGTTGATCCCATGCCTGATGGGAAGGTAACCTTTCTTGGATTTCGACATGCTAAACCTTTTTAGCACTCGGTCTATATATGTAGACTGCGAAAGAACAAGCAACCGTTTTGATCTATCTCTATAGATTCTAATCCCAAGGATATAGGTTGCTTCTCCCAGGTCTTTCAGGGAGAAAGTTTTGGACAACCAAATTTTAACTGTCTGTAAGACTGATATATCGTTTCCTATAAGTAAGATGTCATCGACATATAATACTAGGAATATGACTGCACTCCCACTAACCTTCTTGTACACACAAGGTTCGTCAGGATTTTGTGAGAAATCAAACTCTTTGATTGTCTCATCAAAATGGATGTTCCAGCTCCTAGATGCTTGCTTCAGTCCATATATGGATCGTCGAAACTTGCATACTTTGGTTTTATCAACCGATGTGAAACCTTCAAGTTGTATCATGTATTCATCCTCAAGCAGGTTTCCGTTAAGGAAAGTTGTTATCACATCCATTTGCCATATCTCATAATCATAATGAGCTGCTATGGCTAGGAGCATCCGAATGGATTTAAGCATAGCTACTGGCGAATAAGTTTCATCATAATCAATTCCTTGCTTCTGACGATATCCTTTTGCTACTAATCTAGCCTTAAAGGTAACAACATTACCTTCCATGTCGGTTTTCATCTTTAAAACCCACTTGCACCCTATGGGCTTAATCCCTTCGGGTGGGTTAACCAAGTCCCATACTTGGTTTTCGTACATGGAATCCATTTCCGACTTCATGGCCTCAAGCCATTTGTCCCTTTCTGAACTTTTCAGAACATCTTCATAACTGATAGGTTCGTCATCACTTATGAGTAACACGTCGTTCGATTCACTTACGAGAAATCCGTATCTCTCTGGAATATTGCGTGCCCTATCAGATCTACGAAGAGGTGGTGTAGTTTTAGGTTCAACTGATAGCTCATCATTTTGAGGTATTGGTTGTGGGTCTAGACTAGGTGTCTCTGTAATGTCTATTGGAGTTTCTTGAACTTCATCAAGTTCAATCCCACTCCCACTGTTTTCTTGTAAAAGAAATTCTTTTTCCAGAAATACAGCATGCCTTGAAACAAACACCTTTTGTTCCAAGGGATGATAGAATTGGTAACCCTTCGTTTCCTTAGGGTATCCAATAAATAGTCATTTATCAGACTTAGCATCCAATTTGTCTGATACAATCCGCTTCACATAAGCAGGACAACCCCATATCTTAAGGTGAGTTAAGTGGGGTTTCTTACTATTCCATGTCTCATATGGAGTAGTAGAGACTACCTTGGTCGGGACTCTGTTTAGCAAGTAAACAGCTGTCTTAAGTGCATAGCCCCAAAAGGATTTTGGAAGAGTTGCATGATTCATTATCGACCTAACCATGTCCATCAAGGTTCGGTTGTGCCTCTCAGATACACCATTATGCTGTGGTGTATACGGCGGAGTCCATTGGGATAATATCCCATTGTCCCTAAGATAATCTTGAAACTCTTAACTTAAGTATTCACCACTCCGATCGGATCGAAGTATTTTAATACTTTTGCCAAGCTATTTCTCTACTTCATTTCTGAACTCTTTGAATTTCTCAAAGGCTTCAGATTTGTGTTTCATCAAGAACACGTACCCGAATCGTGAGTGATCATCGATAAAGGTGATGAAGTAGCTATAGCCTCCTTGTGCAAGAGTTGACAATGGTCCACATACATCAGTATGTATTAGACCAAGCAATTCTCCCACTGGATTACCTTTTCCGGAAAATGGTAATTTGGTCATCTTGCCTTTTAAGCATGATTTGCATGTATCAAATGAACCGGGTTCAAATGATTCCAGAATTCCACATCGGTGTAATTCGGTCATGCGTTTCTTACTTACATGGCCAAGACGGCAATGCCAAGTGTAGGAGTCTATTCGATTATCTATTCGAGCACGTTTGTTGCTAACTTCGATATTGAAAACGTCACTGGATAAATCTAACGTGTAGATACCATTGCACAAAGTTCCATTCCCATAAAGAACGTCATTTAAAGTTATGTAACAACAATTGTTACTAAAAGTTAAATGATAACCTTTTTCATTTAAACATGAAATAGATACAATGTTCTTTATTAACGAAGGAACAAAATAACAATTATCCAATTCTAAGACATGTCGTGTAGGGAGCTTTAGCAAATATGTTCCGATGGCAACAGCAGCAATCTTTGCTCCGTTTCCAACTCGCAAATTCGCTTCTCCCTTGACGAGTCTTCTTCTATTCCTTAGCCCTTGTATGTCATTACATATATGTGAGCTACACCCAGTATCAAGTACCCATGTGTTTGAGAAAATAGAGTGACATTCAATAACGAAGATACTTGAAGAGGATAGGGCATCGGATGCCTTCTCTTTCAAGGACTCAAGATAAACCTTGCAATTTCTTCGCCAGTGACCCTCCTTGCCATGGTGATGACAAGTGTCTTTTAGGGTATTTTCAGTCTTTTTGGCCTTTTTCTTCTTTCCCTTATTCTGTTCTTTGGTCTTCCTCTTAGAACCTTTCTTCGAGGAACCAACTAACAGTACCGTCTTTTGATCCTGCTTCACAGAAGGCTCTACAGTCTTCAGCAGGTTGAGCAACTTAGGAAACTGGTCTGGAGTTGCATTTTCAGGAGGACGGTTGGGAAGTTGATCTTCAAGGACATAAGCAAGCTTCTCTGCCTTGAGGACTATCCTCAGGTTTCGAAACCAGTCCATGAAGTTTGGCCCAGTCAGTTTATTGGTGTCCAAAATGGAACGCAAGTTTAGGGAAGACATGATCGATTGATTATCCTAGAAATACAAATTGAGCTTATGTGAGAAGAATGATTAAAGAATGTATCAACATACATTAATAAAATCCTATTTATTTTTCAAATTGAATAACCCTTTTTATCAATTCGGGAGATTGTAGGAAGATCTCCAAATAGGTTGATATCCAACCATAGATAAGAACAACCATGACTGTGGCCATCAAGTTATTCTTAGCTATGAAGGTAGGTAATTATACCGATTACACATCACATATATATAACTATCACATTATGCTATCAACTAATTGAATGTTTGCATAAAACATTGGGTTGTTAACTCATTAACAAGTATGCAATAATATATATCGCACCCAACTGCACCTCTCTTTACATCGACCTTGGCTGTGGCACAACAAATCGATGCTCCAAGCTTAAGGCTGACCCATTAATCACGAAATAGTTTTAATATGGTTGGAGCTCATTCAACCGCTTAGTCAGGCTTGGATGTGTCCAACAACCAAAACTAATGATTGACTTCTGACTCCTACTATATTATTCATAAACTAATTCCATGGTTTGAATATGTTGAGGTTCAAGTCGGGCATGGATGTGTCCATTAACCCAAACGAGAAACAAAACTCCGATTCTAACCATATTAATGGAAGGTGTTGGCCTTAATATTTTGTAAGGGTTTTGGGTCTCATCCTTTCTTTTCTAAGCACATTCATGACATAGAATTATGTCATGACTAACGATTTCCTTAATTAAGTATGTATGTGACTTAAGTTATCAAGTCTCATTAATTGAATTAGGAACCGGATTTCCTAATTCCAATTTCATACTTAATTAAAGGAATTATTTTGGGAAACAATTTCCTAAATTGTCATAATTAATTTCAGAAATAATATGTGCAAGACTTTGATTTCTCTAAATCAAATCTTATTAAATTAAGAGACAAATCCCTTAATTCAACTACATATTATTTTCATGAAAATCTAATTTAAGAAACTCTATAGGAAACCATTTTCCTAATTAATTTTGGAGACAACAATATGAAAGAGCATCACCTCTTAAACATATTTTATTCATGGATTTAATTAATTACAACAAATCGTTTTCTAAGGGTGGCTCCCCGAGGCTCAGATACCCAAAGAAAAGTAATGTGTTGTAAATCCAATTGGACGGCTCCCCGAGGTTCAATCCAAATCAAACATGACAATTTCAATTAAAAATTGGGAAATTAAATTACAACAACTAACTTTAAATTGGACGGCTCCCCGAGGCTCAATCCAAAATAAAGAATTTTGTTGTCAATTTAAAAAACCAATTCAAATTTAATTGTCAATTAACTGTCCATGAATTTGTCTAGACTTTCTTAAAAGAAAGTGCCCAAAATTGTGAGATTTCAAAAATAGGTTTTCAGAATAATTGTATGTTTCTGGTACAAAGGAAACTTACATATTTCTAAAATTGGAAAATTTCTAAAATAGAAAAATTTCTAAAATTGGAAAGTTTCCAAAGATGGGAAGTTTTCACAATTATTATAAAATTTCAGAAACTAGAAAATTTCAAACGTTTGCGAAATTTCATGAGGATTTCCAAACTTTGAAATTCCTAAATCTAAAATTTATTATAATTTGAAAGTTTCCATAATTGAAATTTTTTTTCGAAATTGAGATCATGACAAAGTTTTTCATAAAATAATTATATGATTAAGTCGAAAACTAACCGGCTCTGATACCACTGTTGGGACCGGGTGCATGTCGACAAGGATACGAGTTCGTAAAATTTTAAATTTTTACGTGCAGCGGAAGAATTTGCATAAAATAATTTCCTAAATTATTTTAACTTCGTATCTAGCATGCAACCTTATGGTGTGTTGACATAATCATAAAATAAAACTTTGCGGAAAAGTAAACTAATTTACTTTATACCTTTCGTAACTCGAAGAAAGGGACGAGATCCAACCGTAGCGTCCCTTGGAAGCTCCGCCTCTATTCGCGTCCACGCCGAGTTCTCTTCGGGATGACTTCGCAAAGCCACGAGTTTTGTGCCGACGAGAACTACTAGATTCTCTATAGGCACAACAAAGAAGAACAAGAGAATAAATAGGAAACTAACCACCAAAGAAACGGAATCGAATTCCGAGAGGGAAGGAGATGTGATCCGCTTCTTCTTCTTCTTGGTTGGCTTCTCCTTCTTCTTGATAGCTCACGGCAACCAAGGTAGGGAGGAGGTGCGCCGGCCCTAGCACTCAAGGGGCGCCGGCCCTAATTGGCTCAAGGGGGGCGCCGACCCTAGGTGGGGAGAAGGGAAGGAGAAGAGAATAAAGAGAGAGAGAGAGGGAGCTCTATATCAATACTCGATTATTGATTAAGAATAAAGGCTTCCCTTTGATTCCTTATATAGTTGCTTCTCCCTTGCCAAGTCTCCTCTTAACGGAATTAGTTATAAGAATTTTATCTTATAAAATTTCTTATGACTTATTCCGTTATGCCTAGTTTTATTATAACCAACTTTATAATAAAACTAATTAGTTATCATAAGAAATTTATCCTATAAATTCTCTTATGAATTATTCCGTTTAAACCAAGTTTTATTATAACCAATTTTATAATAAAACTAATTAGTTATCATAAGAAATTTATCCTATAAATTCTCTTATGAATTTTATTATAACTAACTTTATAATAAAACTAATTAATCTCTCCTTTTATTATGGAATAAATTTTATAAGAAATTTATAAACTTTCTTATTATGGAAAATCAATTCATAATTGATTTTATAAAATTAAAATAAACCATTCCATGGATCATTTTAATTTCCATAAAAAGAATAAATTTCTATAAATTTATTTATATAAATTTCTTTACAAAATTTATTTATCCATTTTATTTATTAAAATTAAACCAATTAAATTGGTTTCTTCCCTTTAATGTGGCCGGCCACAACAAAGAGGTTGGCACCCTCTTT
>JAGFNQ010000026.1:0-110925 GCA_024364735.1 Boesenbergia rotunda | reverse complement strand
TTTTTTTTTTCAAAATAAAAAGTCAATCTTTCCTGTGTTAAAACTTGGATTTTTTGAACTGTTTTTCCAGAATGCTTTGTTGAATATGTTCATCTAACTGTTTTTTCCTGTGTATAATATTCTCAAAGGCACTAGAATACTGATATCAATTTGTGCATTACCGGTTCTTAAAATTAAAACAAATTTCTGTGATTTTCTGCCACTTTGTCATTTCATCCTAGGGGTCGGACAGGTTATATTACATCGATACAGTAAAATAAATAGATAAAGACTTATATTCAGTGGTAGACTTTTTTTTTTATGCATGTGCTCATTCTCTAGCAACAGAATGGTCATCCTATCCACTTGCTACAGATCTTGTGGATGATAAATATATACGTACTTGAACATTGTTCCCCCTTTTGAGCGTTCAAGGTTTTGGTACCATAATTGACCAACCAATATAGTTCCAAGCTGAGATTTCTGAAATCTGTTAAAATTCAACTCTTTTGTTGATTTCGTCAAACCTTACTATGATTTAGTTATATGAATCATAGCTTCATGTCTTCTTTATTAATTTTTCAGAATATGCATCAGGGCTATCCAACAGCAACATTGGCGCGCTTTCTTAATGCTAGAGAATGGAATGTTGCCAAAGCACATAAGATGGTATCTCCATATAACCTAAGACTGTTGCTTCTCTTTTCTTTCAGTCCATGATAATAATTGTGATCTTGCTGCCACAGCTTGTAGATTGCTTAAACTGGAGGACTGAAAATCACATAGATGACATTTTAACAGTGAGTAGTTACCTTGTATTCGCCTTTTTTTTTTTTTGAATTGCATTGTTCGCACTGATGTGTAGTCCATCCTTTATGTGTATAACATATAGTATATGCATACGAATTTTGGTTCTTTTAAAACCATTTTTAGTTACACATCTATTTTGTTTGTTAGAGTACCTATTCTATTTACTTACAGTTCTGTTTCACTTGTTACAGCTTTGACATGCAATCGTTCACAAGAGAATTTCTGAATTGAGTGGACTTAATATACTACTAGGAAAAGTTAATATTGAAAGCCAATGGCAATCAATTGTATCTGCATTCTAATTCATCTTTGATTTTATAAGATAAATTGTTGAAAATAGTGCCAACAATGCCTGTCTATTGTTTCTGACGTAATAGTTATATATAAGAAATAAGAATATGCAGCTAATCATGTCATTGAGACTTTAATTTTATATATTGATCAATCTATTTATCTGACTATGTTATGTTCTGATCTAATCTTGTTGCAAGTGTAGAAACCCATAATTCCCTCAGAATTGTATAGGGGAGTTCGTGACACGCAACTTCTAGGATTGTCAGGATACTCAAAGGAGGTATTATATGTTTGTTTTCAAGGTCAAACTTTGTCTATCAGTGTCAATATATTATTCTGTATCAAGTGCTCTTTAATCATGTTATTTCTTTGTTTAACTTGGTTCGGGCTCAGACATTTCTGTCTTTTTGCCATGAGATTTATTTTACTCATTCAATTCCAGGGCCTTCCTGTTTTTGCAATAGGTGCCGGACTCACCACTTTTGATAAAGCATCTGTAAGATTCATCAAAATTGTTTTTTTTTGTATACAAATATTTCTTTGCCAACTTAAATATAGTAGTGTCTTGGGATGTCTGAGAAATTCAAATTCAAATTCAAAATAATTCAACGTAGCTGATCAGGTTGACCTGTTCATCTTTGCAGATTCTTTAAGTTTAGAAATTTCCATTTTGTGTTATTTTTAAATAATTATCACATACATTTAAGCATTTTCAAGTAGGCAGGCAGTTTGTGAATTAGTCCACCTTCCAACAGCTTTACACTAAGAAACTTGGTGCCTGATTGGATTATTCTTACAATGGTCTTTTTTCTGTGGACAAATAAGCATATCTTATGAAAGCACAATTAAAATGAAGTAGAAACAGAAACAAATGTGAAAACATATAGGCAGAACAAATCATTAATATCATTGTCGTACCCAACAAAATTGGTAATTGACAATCTACAATGTTAAACCTTTGAATGGGAATGGGCTTCAATGCCAATCCTTGCGTGACAAGTCAATGAGTCTTCATACTATTAAAATACATCAACCAATGTCAAGAACATGAAACCCCATCAACACTTATTTGCAGTAGCTGTGTTTTTAAATAAATTTTAGAAATCTATGACGTATGATAACTCCATGGTGATTATTAATTTGTATTTCTTTCATTTTAGGTAAATTATTATGTGCAGTCGCATATTCAAATAAATGAATACCGTGATCGAGTAATGTTGGTGAGTAGCCAATCTCAAATGAAAGCTGGAAGTTGGTGCAGTTCTTTTTTCAATTTCTTTTACTCTTCTTCTTGTAGCCTGCTGCAACCAAGAAATACCACCGTTATATTGGGACATGCATCAAGGTTCTCGACATGACTGGACTGAAGCTTTCGGCATTAAGCCACATCAAGGTACAATTCCAATGGCCTCAATGGAAACAAAAACAAAAACATTGGCGTATCATATGAATATAAAATTGAAATCCCATATTGAACCTCTCAAACTTTGCATGCTGGCTAAAGGGTTTTGTTTTGTTCTACTGACAGTTTGAATTTTACTTTTATTTGATACGTAATTGGAATTAGTCAATAGAACTTAAGGAAGTTGTAATCTAAACATGAGCTAAAGTATTGGTAATTACGTTCAAGTTATTTTTTTTCAAGTAAAGATTACATATTGGTGCTATTTTCTTGAGAAGTAAAAAACGTTGATTTACAACTTTTGGCAGTGCCTCAAAGACAACTCTTCCAGTACCTCATTATGCCTAGGCCTAGAAACTTTGCTATACTAATTATGACAACCCACCAATTGAGAAAATATTTAAACACAGGTTAGTAGTAGTTCACTCATTTAAGTCCAATATGTCTATAAATTGCCCCGATTAACCCACATCTTATTTCTCTCGATATGTTTTTAAAGTTTTTTTGTAGATAGGTAGATCTTTTTATCCAAAAAGTTTTATTCTGCACAGGAAAAGTGATCCCATTTTGCTCCAAATGAGGCGAACAAAGAAAAATGTCAAGACTTCTTTTTGATATACTAATTTAGAGATAACTGATGAGTGGATGTACCATCGGTTTCGTCTGTGAATGCCACTTGTAGGCATCAGTCACAACTAATTTGCTTTTATTTTCTAAATTGTTCAGTGCTGGGCCAGCAGTATTAACTGTTCGCATTCATTGAACTTATTCCCTTATGCTTTATCGAAGTGTATTTTTACCTTCTTTTTTTTTACATCATATAATTTTTATCATATGCTGTATCTAAAATTATGTTTTGTTTTGTGTATTTATGCAGTTACTGACCCTCATAGCTACCATTGATGATCTAAATTATCCCGAGAAGACACAAACTTATTATGTAGTTAATGCCCCATACGTTTTCTCAGCTTGTTGGAAGGTAGAACTGTAGAGAAAGTTTATTCTCCTCGAGACATTTCTTATTAGCAGGACCAATTTGTTAATCAATAAAGTGAATCTGTTCATTCACTACCTTTGTTTTTCAGGCGGTGAAGCCACTCTTACATGAAAGGACAAGAAGGAAGGTGCAAGTACTCCAAGGCTGTGGCAGAGATGAATTGTTGAAGGTAAGAATCAGTTAAGTTTCTTCAGAATGTGCCAAGAATTTAAGTTAGAGACATTTTCTCCATCAATGACAGTTTTTAAAATCTGATATGTAGGTAATGGACTACAATTCTCTTCCTCATTTCTGTCGAACAGAATGTTACAAGACAGCTGCATCTCAAGACTGCTACTCCTTGGACCATTCCTTCCACCAAGAACTCTACAACTACATGAAGCAACAAGCTCTAGGCCTGGAACGTGCAGAACTCCTGAAACACAGACCCTCCCGTGCCAACACGCCGGGAGCTGACACTAACCGAACGAAGCTAGTCAAGGCTGAAATTGGGGACCAAGCCAGGCTCGCCTGCTCGCTTAGTAGTATTCGGATCATGGGGGCTTGAACGTGCCCGCCCTTCCTTGAGGTAACTGTTTGAGGATCTGATTATGTGCCAGGTCTTGTATCAGGTTTAGATCAACTTCAAGTGATCAAAGGTGCTTCATTTTGAATGTTTAGAGTTATGATAGCAAATCCATGCAATCTCTCATTGCAGGATTTATCGACTATCTTTGACAGCATTACTATATTAACCATCTGTTCTGGTCCGTGGGGGCAGGATTTATCAACTATCATAAGATATGGTGGCTGTCAAATATATTGGAATGTCTTACAACTTCTATTAATATAAACAAATTGCTAGGATTTATGATTCAGCTAATTATATAAGAATCTGTATAATGATAGGGAAGGATAATTTTTATTTTTAATAAATCCATCACATATTTTATTTATTTATTTTAATAAATATGTCATATTCCAATTTAACACATTGAATATCACATTTTGATAAATACTACCTCTCACCTATATTGATTTGACAACATCATAATTTGTTAAAAAATTTAAAAGAAGTAAATTTTAAGACAATTTAATTATTTTAATTAGTAAAAATTATTAACATGACGTGCTTAATCATCAAAGGATTTAATAAAGATGACAAATATTGTTATGTGAAAAAAAAATTAAAAACTTGTTATATTTTTATATTGATTAAGAAATCAAAAGTATATACTCGCCACATATATAATATATTTAAAAAAAGGAATCAATTAACATATTTCTTATTGAAAATTAGTTGTATATTTCTAAAGACACTGCATACAAAAGGATAAACTACAGAAAATTTTCCTTAATAAACAAATTACCATTTAAATATCAGGAAATCACTCAAAATCCTTTCTCAAGAAAAGACAATTTTTTTTTGTTTTTTATGCAAGGAAAGAACACAATTGTGCTGGTTCAATAATTCAAACATATGGAAACTAAACTTACAATATATTTTTTAGATTATTTCTTAAAAAAACTTTTTAAAAGTGGCTACGGCTAGCTATTATTTAATTTCTTGATAAATTAAAATCAAGATTTATAGAACTATATATGATTTCATATTACTTAAATAATATGTCATATGTAAAATAAGAAGAAATAGTTGCGCACATATTTATAAGCATCCCGTGTTATAGAAATAAAACAAATTTTAAAAAAATAATAATAACAATAAGTGCTTACAGATGAAATCCTTTAAAAAAAATATAGCATACATATAGATATATATGCATATAATTTAAGGAACAAATTGTATTTAAAGGCTTCGTTCATTCAGATATATATGAAATATGTGATAGATTCATACAAATTGGTGAAGAAAATTTATGTGATTAAGAGACTGATAGATTCTATTAGCAAGTGTTAGTAGGTTATGGTGCAGTGGAAGAAAACTTAGTTGTCATATTAGATATTTATCATTCGATCCTCAACTATGGTCGGTGTGAATATTGAGACGCTAGACTTTTGAACTGTCCGTCGTGAGCACATCCTGACTTATCTTGGCGGCCGGTGAGAAACTTCCATGGGATCAGATTGATCGTCCAAGATTGGAAAAATCTCGTTAATCATTTGTTCCGGAAGGAATCGACATCGACGACCAGTCACCAGGGTTTAGCCACGCGGACGCTGACGCTAGAGGAAGAACTCACACCCTGCGAGATTAACACGAGTGTTAGGAGAACACGCCGGAGGTTGTCCGGCGGAGCCCACTCTGACGCTCAAGTCAGTGACTTGATCCAGGAGACGAAGAGAAAGTCAAAAGAGAGTATGCGTGAAGTAGAGAGAGTGTAACCCCTTTACTGGAGGGGTTGGAGTACCTTTTATACCTGCGACAGCCGTCTCATGAGTCTCCATGATCTTTGCCACGTTCCCCCAATTGTCGGTTACAGGATAACCTTGTAACGGTCTAAGCCGTCATTAAGTTTGGGCCGTTGCGACAATTATGGGTCATAATGACTCTGCGATAATGGGTAATAGTTATCCGTAGATCCGAAAAAGGGGAGACCGTTCTTTGAGACCGAATGCTTCTTGGGCTCTGCTTCCCCGAGGTGTTCTCAGGGCCTTCTGGCCCGGGGGGGAGGGGTCCCGGATATTTTGCCTTTAGAGGTGGTCTCGGGGACCTAGCATCCCGAGGTGATCTCGGGAGTGCGTCCTCTGATTTGATCTTCAGGGTGTGTCTACCCGTCGGGGGAGGGGGGTCTCGAGGGATCCCCTTCTCGAGTGGGTCTCGGGAGCTCCGGAGAGAGTCATTAAGACTCGCTATATCTTACCACATAGCTTCTTCAATCCACGTGTTAACCACGGGGTACTCAACCCCATCACAAGCCCCTCCCTTCAAGTCTGATAGAAGAAAGTGGTGTTGACTGATTAGACTAGTATTTGCATTGAAGAAGTTATGTCACAGTGGTCCTTGCACCCGTTACTGCTTCCCCAGCAATTATACTGGGTCCGAGAATTGTAGAATTTGCCTCGGGTCTCGAGGCAATCCCCTTTTGGTTTTGTCTTTCCCAAAAAAGCTTCTATGGTCTTCGAGGTACTGCAATGATACCTCTCCATCCTTCATAAAGGCGCATGATGCTCTTTAATGGAGACAAAGCCCCTTCGTGAATTCTTCGTCGCTACGTGCCCCAACTACTCACCACGCGATCTCTTACTGACGTGCGCAGCTGCAGCAGTCTCACGTCAAGCGGCTGCTCCATGGCGCTAGCCTGATATGGCGGTTTCTTGCCGTCCACGTGCCCTGCCCCTATTGCGCCCATGCGGGTGGCTTCCTCTGTATAAGAAGGAGAGGCGAAGACGTTCGGACACCTTCTGGCTTCGTTGTTTGGCGAACCTTGTCTTCGTCTTCTTCCCTAAAGATTCTTTTCGCGTAAGTCTTCTACCTCCCCCTCGTCTTTTTCCTTAGGAACCATGGAAGGTTATCGAGAGGAGTGGTACGAGTCTGCCTCTTCGAGAGTAAGGTCGGAGGTCTTGCAGGCGGCCATTGAGGCCTACGATATTCTGGCCGAGATGGCGGTGGTGATTCCTAAAGTAGACCAAGAGTCGATGGAGCTTCCCGTAGGTTTCTTTACCTTCTTTCCGGGGCAAGTAGAGTCGGGGCTTCGCTTCCCCATTCCTCTTTTTTTCATGAATGTGACTTCCTATTTTGATATCCCCCTTCACACTGATCGGAGAGCACTTATATAAACGATCGTTCACCCGACCATTGCTCAAATGTGTCGGCCCCAGAGATGTCGAATACATCATGCGGGAGATACATGAGGGCATATGCGAGAG
Organism: Boesenbergia rotunda; assembly: GCA_024364735.1. Lineage (NCBI taxonomy): Eukaryota > Viridiplantae > Streptophyta > Magnoliopsida > Zingiberales > Zingiberaceae > Boesenbergia > Boesenbergia rotunda. Next base: position 103,636 of record JAGFNQ010000026.1, on the reverse strand, counting down.
TCACATAGGCGGGTGGTCAATGGCTAAAAAGATTATTCTGGCCGGATACATTTGGCCAACGCTACAAGAAGATGCTAACAAATTTGTTGCAGAATGTGAAGTCTATCAAAAGCATTAGCATATTATTTATCACCCCGCCGAACTACTACGAGTCTCTACTGTATCATATCCCTTTGACTAATAGGGAATGGATATAGTGGGTCCTTTCCCAACTGGTCCTCAACAAAAGAAATTCTTATTGGTATTAGTGGACTACTTTTCCAAATGGGTCGAGGCTGGCCACTCGCCAAAATCACGGAGGTTGTCATGATGAAAATTCTATGGAAAGACATACTTTGTAGGTATGGAATTCCTCATAAATTGGTATCAGATAACGACCGATAGTTCGCAGGGCGTAAACTCAAATAGTGGTCTGAATGGCTCGGTATTCGCCAGGCCTTCACCTCAGTCGCTCATTCGCAGGGTAATGGCCAGGTTGAAGTCATCAACCGGGAAATCATTAGGGGGCTCAAGATAAAGCTAGACCATGTCAGAGGTAGCTGGGTCGAAGAACTCCCAAATATCCTATGGTCGTATCGTACCACTCCAAAGGAAGGGGCGGGATAGAGTCCTTTCAATCTCGTCTACGGAGCAAAGGTGATAATTCCTATGGAGGTCGGCGATGAATCAACCCGACGATAACTTTACAGCAAGGAGAATAATGACCAGGAGCTACTACTCGATCTAGACCTGGTGACGGAGGTGCGAGACAAGGCAGCTACTCGACTAGCAGCGTACCGCCAACGCATGCAACAAGTCTACAATCACCGAGTGATCACCCAGACTTTCCAGGCTGGAGACCAGGTCTAGAAAAGGGCGAAACTAGTCAGCGACGTTAGAAAGCTCGAGCCTTAATGGAGTGGACCTTACCTGATCGTCAAAAAGCTTGCGGAAGGTAGTTATTATTTACAAAATGCTGACGGCAAAAGACTGGAGAGACCATGGAACGCAAGCCACCTCCAGCCTTATCACACTCGGTGATCCAGTTGATTAGTACATGTATTTATAAACATATTTGTATTTTTTGAAGCTTGAATAATCAAGGAAACAGAAGCAAATGTCTCACCAAGGCCAAATGAAAGTGTAAAGCCCATGTTCCTATCATCTTGTGGTATCGAGGATGTTCAAGATGTGTAGACCTGATCGAGGCGCTGAGAATGTCCGACCGAGAGCAACCCGAGTTTCTACCATCTTGTGGTGCCGAGGATGCCCAAGATGTGTAAACCTGGCCGAGGTGCTGAAGATACCCGGCCAGGAGCAGCCCGAGTTCCTACCATCTTGAGGTGTCAAGGATGCCCAAGATGTGTAAACCTGACTGAGGTGCTAAGGATGTCCGGCCAGAAGCAGCCCGAGTTCCTACCATCTTATGGTGCCGAGGATGCCCAAGATGTGTAGACCTAGCCGAGGTGCTGAGAATGCCCACTGGAAGCAGCCCGAGTTCCTATCATCTTATGGTGCCGAGGATGCTGAAGATGTGTAGACTTGGCCGAGGTGCTGAGGATGCCCAACCAGGAGCAGCCCGAGATCCTACTATCTTGTGGCATCGAGGATGCACAAGATGTGTAAGCCTGGCTGAGATTCTGAGGAAGTCCGGCTGGGCAGTGATGAGCAACTAGGAGGGTCGGGGAAGGCCCAGGTAGTGGCACATGGAGAGATCTTCGCTTAATCAGGTGAAGCCAAGATCTATCCCTACCAGTGTGGGAGGAAGTTTACAAGAAAGGCGAGGCGAAATATAACATGTAATACACTCCACGAATCATAGGAGGCAGAGCAGGATGCAGAATATAAGGTAATTTCATTCCAAAGAGCCAGTTTTACATACCCGAAGGCCTCCTGGCGCGCGCGCGCGCACACACACACACACACACACACAAAACAATAACTCCTCCTCCGCCGAAAGATCGTCCCAGACTCGGCCGACACTGAGGAAGCCTAGGTCAACATCTGGCTTCAGGGCATTGGCTCGCCGAAGTTGTTGGATAGCTCCATTAAAGCCCTGCTTGAGGCGCCTCAGCACCTGACCAGCCAGAATATCGCCAAACTCCTCAGATTGGAGGAATTTGGCCTTGAACGTCGCCTCCACCTCCGACAGTCGGGACTCTTCACCAGCTTTGTAATTTTCTAATTCTTCAAGGACTTGATCCCGATCAATCTTTAGCCCGCCCGCATCGAATGATACCCGATCTCGGGTTGCCAACGCTCCTCAAGCTGCTCTTCGGTGGTTGAGAGACGGGACTTGGCGCGGGCAAGGTTCTCCTACAGGTCGGAGACATAAGCAGCAGCAATGTGAATCTCTATTTCCTTTATAGCCAGCTGGTCTGTCTGCTCTTTGATCTAGCCATTAAGTGCCTCAGTCGACGACTCCAAGAGGTGGGCGTCTTTTAATAGCTTTGTCTTCCGAGCTTGAAGTCGTCCCCTCTCTTGAGTCAGTTGACTCACTTCTGCTGAGAGAGTTGTCGCTCTCTCTGACAAAAGACGTTCCCGATGTCGGGCGCCATGTAGAGATGACTCGGAGGCCAGGAGGGTATCCAAGCAGTGGTCTAATTTGACTCGTAGGTCTCTGCTAACGTCCACCTGCATCTGGCCTTCCTTGCGAGCCCGATAAATTTCTTCCTCAAGTCTCGCCACTTGCTGATGCAAGACTTCCATTTCCTGCTCAAGAAACATTCAACGACCCATAAGAAGGCATTCAGAAGTAGCCTTCCATAAGAAACAATAAGGGTCAGAGACGAGAATAAAGATAACAAGAACGAGTAAAGAGAATTGTACCTTCAAAAGTGACTCATATAGGTTGGCGATCACCCCACCCGAAGTCATCCCTCTGAGGGAAGTGATATGTTCTTCGGTCCGTTCCCTCATGACCCCCCCCGGCTCCTAGGAGATGGTATACCGGAAGTAGCTCCGGAACGGCGGGGGGCGTGGGGCAAGAGACGCGGCGCCGAAAAGGGTACGACAGAGGTGCCTAGAGCACCGTCGTCAGTGCTGGAAGATGCCTCCTTAGAAGGGTGATCCTCTTGTGACCACTCTTTAAAATGCACATGTTGGGGTCCCAATGCGGCAACCCTCTCAGTCACCTATACCTTCCGACACAGATGAGCACTTGTGAATTTTGGCTCCTCCGACCTCGCCCTTTTGCCTATGGGACTGCCATGGGAATTGGGAACTTTGGGCAAGGGAGGAAAAGAGCGGACCTCCCTAACAGAATGTTTGATCTCATCCCCGAGCACCACAACGCCAGGTGCCGCCCTTCAATAACATTTGGAGAGGAGAATAACATCCTCCACTTCCTCATGAGTAGAGGGAGAAGGTTGGGCCGAACGAGTTCTCCTCTTGGGGGGGGGGAGAGGAGCCAAATGCTTCTGAGGAGAGGCTCGTATCTCGCTCTTTTCTTCCTCCTCATTAGGCAGGATAAGTCGTCTTCGATTGGAAGGGCGGGGGCTCACTTTTTTAGCCGACTTTGGCACCGGCACAGCAACCTGGGGTGGTGGTTCCTCATCGCCTTCTGCTCTAACGGAGGTACAGGAAGGATCGACTTCCTGGGCGACAGGCCGCTTGGGGGCAGGAGGCTCCTAGCTTTGAGTTTGGTTGGAATCCTTGGAAGGCTCGACTGTTGGGACCAAAGGAGCTAAAGGCTGAGTGAGGGCCCTCTCATCTGCAAGCTCCCACTTGAGAAGCTTCCTCATAGCCCGGGCGAGCATGATGTTTTTTTGCAACACACAAACAACAGAATATCAATTACAATAGATAAACATTTAATGAAACAGTGGACTTACTGAGGTCGTTGTCAAGATTGGTGACTTTGGGGCTAATCCCAGCCCGATAGAGGAGCTCTTCACAGTGAACCAGGTTAGGGGTGTAGAACTCCATTCTGGCCAAGATACTTCTAGCACGTTGATACCCCTCATCTTGCTAGAAGTCGCCCAAATCTGGATGAGAGGGTAAATCTTCTCACCAGCGAGTCAGGAAGAAGGGGCGCTCGGAAGGTTGGATAAAAAAGAAGTGCTTCTTCCACCCCTTATGGTAAGAAGGGAGGCCACCTATAAATTTACGGTCGGGACGAACAGTAAAACTAAAGGATCCCTTAGACGCTAGGTTGGGAAGGAAGAAGTAACAAAAGGAATTGGGGGGGGGGTCAAGGATATGCCGAATAGTTTAAATAAGATAAACGCCCCGCCCATCTGAGCGAAGGCATTTGGGGCCATTTGATGTAGGGGAATATCAAAATATTTGGAGATGACCATGAAAAAAGGAGGGATTGGAAAATGAAGGTCGAACTCTACCTGGCCTAGGAAGAAAGTGTAACTATTGGTGCAATCTTGGTTAGGTCAAGGTTGACCTAGTTTGACTAGGCTCGGGTGAGCTTAAGTCTGGTAAGCTTGGTAAGCTTAAGTTTGGATGTTTCGATGTTTGATAATGATGTTTGAATGTCGTATGATGTCTAGTGGGACTAGGCACACCTAGTGGGACTAGGTGAAGTCCAGGTGAATCGGGGAGATCGCATGTTGGCATGGGAAAGACCTAGTGGGATTAGGTGAAGTCCAGGTGGATCGGGGAGATCGTATGCTGGCACGGGAAAGACCTAGGGGGACTAGGCACACCTAGTGAGACTAGGTGAAGTCCAGGTGGATCAGAAAGATCGCATGCTGGCATGGGAAAGACCTAGTGTGACTAGGCACACCTAGTGGGATTAGGTGAAGTCCAGATGAATGGGGGAGATCGCATGCTGGCAAGGTGAAAGTCTACCGAGAGACTAGACCTAACTCGAGGGTTAGGCAAACCTGGTGGGGAATCAGGTTAAGTCCTAGTTGGAAACTAGGCAGAAGAAATCCAGGTTGGCCAAAGGGGTTGACCGGACACTTGGTAGGGAACCCTAGACTTGTGAGCATAAGTTAGGTCGGACTTAATCAATTGGCTAATCGATTAAGAGAGTTTGTTGCGAGAACAGAAGGTGGCTGAATCGATTGGGCAATCGATTCAGCCTTCCCTTAATTGATTGGTCAATCGATTAAGGTGTCTCTTGATCGATTGGGGTAATCGATCACTGAGGTTTGCGCGAGAGAACAGAGAAGCTCTGAATCGATTGGGCAATCGATTCAGGACACTGGTAATCGATTGGCTAATCGATTACGGTTCGAAAACTAGCCATTGAACGGCTAAGTGTGACGTGGTAATCGATTGGTTAATCGATTCAGAAACCCTAGGCGTCGGGTATAAGGGTTTTCGCGTAGGTTTTGAGCCGCAACACTTCTCCCCTTCTTCTCCTTCATCAGTGCCATTTCAAGGGAAGCCTTGGAGAATATTGCTGCTGCATTTCCAAGGTTCTAGAGGCAATCACAAGCTTGAAGATAGCAAGGAAAGTAAAGCTTGAGTTTATCATTGTAAATCTTGTAAGATTTCATTTTGTATTTGCTTAGATTCTTGTTGTATCTTATTGAAAGCTTGTAAGAGGTTTCTCCACCTCAAGAAGGAGATCTTTCATAGTGTATGAGAGAGTGAGGAGAGTGGATCCTTAGATTAGTCACCCGTTCGGAGTGGATACCAAGTAAATCCTTTGTGTTAGCGTTTGCTCGAGTCTTCCGCTGCGACAAATCATCACGGAGCAAATCGGAGCTAATCACCCCCCCTCTAGCTCGTCTACCGGTCCCAACATAAACCCCTAAGGGGGTTCTACGGGAAATTGGTTGATCCTAGGAACCCTGACTTCTAACTCTGCCAGGATACCATAGGTCTCACAAACGACTCTCAGAGTATTAGGTTTGACCTTTGACGAAGTGGCCTCGTACCACTCCGGATGATAAGTCTCCTCCCCTTCAGGTTTCTCCTTCTTGCTCTGACCTTTCTTTCCCATCCCATTCTTGCCCATGAACTTAAAGAAAAGAAGGGGATGGAAAAAGATGGAGATAGATAGGACTTAGACGAGAAGGAGAAGTTCTAGCAAGCAAAGGCAGAAGGCACAAGCTCTGATAGTTGACGGGGCAAGAAGGCGGAAGGCCACCTCCGCCTCCCCTTTTATAAGGAAGGAGCAGCTACACTGCGAAAGAATAGATGTGCGACGTGTGGACGATAGAGAATCATAAATCTCGAGGTATCGCAGTTCATTATAGCCGTCGGTTGGTATGACTCGACTAAGTGTATCGAAGGGAGATTACGTAAAAAGGACCCTGCCACGTGGCGACAATCCGTTTGCAAGAAAAATCTCTTGCCATTAATATACCCATGTGCCCTTAATAGGTGATGGACAACCATCACTACAGGCCTCGGAACTCGTATAAACTCTTGGATTGACTCAAACAACCGCTTCAGGCCGAGGAGCGAATGTTTCGATTCCTAAGACCCGACAGACAAGTCATAAAGGGAGAAGGAATGACAATGTGCGGCCCGCATATACCTCGCTCTCTCTCATCATACCATAAGTCTAATCAGTCAACCCCACTTCCTTCGATTAGATTTGAATGAGAGATTTGTGATAGGGATGGATAATTGGGTGTGATAGGGATGGATTATTGGGGAGGGCACATAGCACGGGAAAGCTACGTGGTAGTGCCGACTAGGTTAGAGACCCGAGGCCAAGTAGGGAAGTCGGGCCCCGAGACTATTGTTGGTGCAATCAACCCAAGTATGATCGGGTATATCATAATTTTGATGTGTGTGTCAATATGATTAAGTTAGGGTGTCATGTTGGTTTGATATGTGTGGTTGAGTCTTGCAGGACTTGGTGAATCACACATGGAGTACGCACCCGAGGAACGAGAACCGAAGGAAGAGGACTCCAAGGGCAAGCCAGGGAAGTAGACTTCAAGGGCATAAGTGCATACGTGAAGGATGACATGGAGGCTGTAACGCCCGCTTTTTTTTTTTTCCTAAAGCGGCGTTACGCTAACATACTTAAGGCATGTAACATCGTACTGCAGCGGAATAACTTAAACTTTACATGCCCCTACTACCATTTCTAACATAGTGACATGGACACTAGACATATAGACTTCATACTTAAACATCATGTCATAACAAGCTTAACATCATATCATGAGGTTCATTTCATATCATGCATAACATCATGTCATAAGTTTCCATAAGTCACTAATCGAGCATATACTTAACAAAAGTAAAGTTCTTAGCATAACGGCAAGCGTTTGATTTCATGGGCCAAGTCACTATCACACCCATATAATCTTGCCCTCCTGCTGCTTCCTCATGGTCCCCTTGCATGATCTACGGTATAAGGAAAAAGACTATAAGCACACAGGCTTAGTAAGACTCTTTCCTACTCACTAAAATCATTCATCATTCATTCATAATCATATGGAACATAAGCATCATAAACATTTCTATCATAGCATAAAGCATAGGCATAAATCTAATTAAACATTCTTATCATGGCATAAAGTATAAACATAGGCATAAACATAATTAAACATTCTAAGCATGACATCATACATGGCATGAACATAAGCATAAGATGTAAATCAACCATAGGCATACTTTCTAGCATATCAAGCATAGACATCGTAAACATTCTAAGCATGACATCATATATGGCATGAACATAAGCATAAGATGTAAATCAACCATAGGCATACTTTCTAGCATATCAAGCATAGACATCGTAAACATTCTAAGCATGGCATGATACACGACATAGCATAACTTAATAAACTTTCCTAGCATGGCATGAGACATGGCATAAATATAAACATAAGATATAAACCAACCTATATGGTATAAACATAGGCATACATTCGAGCATATCATCAGAGCATCTTCTTACCATAATCATAACATGGATCATTCATTCTCATACATATCTTTTAACATGGAGCATAAGCATAACACATCATTATCATAACATAATGCATAACATGTATGAATGCATGGGTGGAATGCATATACATATAGATGCTTAACTTTTAGAATCATACTTTCAAAATGCTTAAACATAATCATCATAACATTTGGGGTCCCCAGCTTGTACCACATACATACATCATAGCGCGCATCCCTAGTAAGTCCGAGGTAGCGAGCTCCGACCTACTAGGGTAAGGACAGCATAGTCGGTAGTCCCCGAACCAAGGCGTTCTCAAGGAGCCCATCCCTGTTGCACAGCTCCGGTAGTGCCAGAACCGTGGACAGCTCCGGTAGTCCAGAACCGGGGCGTTCTTAAGGTGCCCATCCCTTGGACCCATACTTGGTCCGGTACAAGCCCATTCATAAAGTAAAATACTTTGCATGCTTCATCATTCATAAGACATTTAGCATACTTATCATGGCATCATTCTTATCATGAACATGATCATAACATATTTATCATGGCATCCTTTTTATCATGAACATAGACATAACATACTTGTCGTGACATCATTCTTATTATGAACATAAACGTAACATACTTATCATGACATCATTCTTATCATGAACATAAACATAAGATACTTATCATGACATCATTCTTATCATAACATACAAACATAAAGTATGGTGCTTAAGGTTAGGGTTATGGGTAACTTAATTTCCATCACATGCTTGAACCTTTACGTATACTTTATAATGAGCATAAACCATCATTCTTTGGGTCCTAACTCCATCCCAAACCCTAGATACCTGCCTTGGCCGAAATCCATAAGGCCCATGGGGGTATGGAAAAATTCCATTAAAATCCCCAATCAATCATAAGACACTCATCACATTTTACCATAGAGCCACTGAAGCCCTTACTTGAAATAAATCATAACTTTTTCCTTATTATTCCTTCTTGGCCGAAACTTATAGAGACTCTAGACCGTATGGAAATTTACATAATCACCCTCCATCACCCTTATATCATGACAACATATCAAATGTATACTTGAAGTTTAGAACTCACCCTAATCCTTGGGTCCTTGAGGTTGGCCGAAACATATAGGGTCTCTAGGGTACCCCAAAAATTCTCAAAATTTGTATTTAATCTCTAACATCATCAGAGAACATTTAAACAACATTATCAAGGTTTTTAGCATAGTTATAGACACATAAATCATGGTGGCCGAAACCCTCAAGCTTAGGGTTCTTGGTTTTGTTTCTTTCATGTTGGCCGAAACCCTAGAGTGTCCTAGGGTACTCCAAAAATTCCCAAAAATTATAATTAACATCTACACATAATAAGGGAACATTAAATAACATTATAAAGATTTTTAACATATTTATAGACATTTAAATCATGGTGGCCGAAACCCATAAACTTAGGGACCTTGGTTTTTGTCCCTTTCATGTTGGCCGAAACCCTAGAGTGTCCTAGGATACTCCAAAAATTCCCAAAAATTATACTTAACCTCTACACATCATAAGGGAATATTAAATAACATTATAAAGATTTTTAACATATTTATAGACATTCAAATCATGGTGGCCGAAACCCATAAACTTAGGGACCTTGGTTTTTGTCCCTTTCATGTTGGCCGAAACCCTAGAGTGTCCTAGGGTACTCCAAAAATTCCCAAAAATTATACTTAACCTCTAAAAATCATAAGAGAACATTAAATAACATTATAAAGATTTTTAACATATTTATAGACATTCAAATCATGGTGGCCGAAACCCATAAACATAGGGACCTTGGTTTTGTTTCCTTTCAACATCAAATCCAAAAACTAACCCATATATCATGCTAAAAATCATGGAAATCATAGGGAACTATTATACCACAGGTGAGGGAGTCTTACCTTAGTTTCTCTTGATTTTTCGAACCTTGAAAGAGGAGGAAATGGTAAGATCTTTGGACCCTTGCACACCCTTGTCCTTGTATCCTTGAAAAACTCTTAGACCTTGGAGATAAGACCCCTTGTGGAGCTTTTCCAAGGGAGAACCTTTCCTTGGGTGTTCAGCTAGGATGAGGGGAGAATGAGTTTCGAAAATGCAAGGAATGAGAAGAAGAAGTAACTCCCAAACCCCCCTATTTATCACCCATTAAAGAGGTAAATGAAAAGTCTCTCCATGGCCCTTCATCTTCTTCTACTCCTTAACCACCATCCACTTCATTTCCTCATAAGAATTCCTTGCTAGGTGAGTTGGTTAAAGCATTCATGGTTGTACAAGAGGTTCAATCCTTGGCCCATGCACCTTTATTTTTATTTTTATTTAAATCCTTTTTCTTATTTTCGAAAATTCTCCTTTATTTCGAAAATTCTCCTAAAATCACCCATAATTATGCTAATATTCCTAAATAAAATCCTTTTATATTTATATTAATTTTTACCTAATTAAGACCTATTTTTGGGACCCATTTAAGGCCCATTAATACCTAATGTCTCCATTTACATAGGAAAATTAAGCTAAGACTTACCCATAATCATGCTAATATGTCTAATTAAATCCTACTTATATTTACACTAATCTCTACTTAAAATCCCCATAGTTATGGTACTACAAAGCCCATATAAGACCCATTAGTGCTGAGTTTTCTCAATTTAAATAAGAAAACATGGGTTTTCTAGGCCAAAGTTGGTATTAATACCTCTAGGTCCTTCGGAAAATTATTTAAATATGCTCAATATTTTCATAAAACATTAAGAGAATTTTCCGGGTCGTTACAATCCCCCATACCTCGTGAAAGTTCGTCCTCGAACTTAGAATAACTCCGGGTACTTGCGCCTCATTTCGTCCTCGCGTTCCCAAGTAGCTTCCTCGAACCGCTGGCTTTGCCATAATATCTTGACTAGAGGTACCTCCTTATTCCTCAGCTTCTTGACCTCCCTATCCAAAATCTGGATGGGTCTGCTCTCATAACTTAGGTCCTCTTGTACTTGTACTGTCTGCGGCTCGATCACTTGGTCCATATTCGGGATACACTTTTTAAGCAGGGATACGTGGAATACGTTATGGATGGCTGACATCTCTGGAGGCAGCTCTAATTCATATGCCACTTTACCGACTCTCTTCAGAATCAGGTACGACCCCACATAGCGCGGACTTAGTTTCCCTTTCTTCCCAAATCTGGTCACCCCCTTCATAGGGGCCACTTTGAGAAACATCAAATCTCCAACATTAAATTCCAGTGGTCTACGCCGGACATCGGCATAACTCTTCTGCCGGCTCTGAGCAGTTTCTATCCGTTGTCGAATATTCTGTATAGCTCGGGTGGCGCCGTCAATAACATCCGTTGTGAGCCCCATCTCTTTCTTTTCACCACCCTCGAACCAGCATATCGGAGACCTACATCTCCTCCCATACAAGGCTTCATAAGGTGCCATTCCGATTGTAGCTTGGTAGCTATTATTGTAAGCGAATTCCGCCAAGCATAGATATCGACACCAACTTCCCTTGAAATCCAGGGCACAAGCTCTCAACATATCTTCTAGCACTTGATTTACCCGCTCAGTTTGCCCGTCAGTCTGCGGGTGAAAGGCGGTGCTAAATCGTAATTTAGTGCAGAGAGACTTCTGAACGCATTCCCAAAAATGCGAAGTAAAACGACCATCCCTATCTGAGATAATGGTCTTGGGAACTCCATGAAGTCTGATTACTTCCTTAACATATAATTGAGCCAGTTGCTCAATCGAATAAGTCATCTTGATCGCCAAGAAGTGAGCAGACTTCGTCAGCCTGTCCACGATCACCCATATTGCATCATACCCATTAGTAGTCCTGGGAAGCCCTGAAATGAAATCCATAGAGATGTCTTCCCATTTCCACTCCGGAATCGCTAGTGGCTGCAGAACTCCTCCGGGTCGCTGGTGTTCCGCCTTTACTTGCTGGCATGTCATGCAAGTACTAACATGCTGAGCCACATCCCTCTTCATACCGGACTACCAGAACTTCTCCTTCAGATCTTGATACATCTTGGTGGATCCGGGATGCATCGAATAAGGGGTCTCATGAGCTTCCGTCAGTATTTTTCTTCGAAGCTCCGGATCATTAGGGATACATAGACAATCCCTAAGGTATAATACCCCCCCTTTGGCGATATGAAAACCATCGCCCTTTCCTTCTAGGATCTCCCGTTTTATTTTCTGAAGACTCAGATCACCATCCTGTTTTTCCAATATATCCTCAAACAGTGCGGGTGATATTGTCATGGTGGAAAGTCGCTCGGAAATGACCTCGACCCCGAAATTCATAATTTCTCTTTCAAGTGGTCGGGGTAATTTAGATATGGACATCAAGGTGGCACTTGACTTCCGACTGAGTACATCGGCCACTTTGTTTGCCTTCCCTGGATGATAGAGGATCTCACAGTCATAGTCCTTTACCAACTCAAGCCATCGGCGTTGTCTCATATTCAGATCTTTCTGAGTGAAGAAATATCGCAGACTCTGATGGTCTATATAAATTCGACACTGTGCTCCGTACAGATAATGTCTCCATATCTTAAGAGCGAAGACCACCGCGGCCAATTCCATATCATGAGTGGGGTAATTCTGTTCATATTCCTTGATAGCAGGGGCATTCGTCACGCCAAAAGGCATAACAACAAATTCAAAGTGCCCGTACCTCGTTCGGAAAGCAGTCTTTGGAATATCCTCCTGTTTTACTCTAACTTGATGATACCCAGACCTCAAATCAATCTTGGAGAAAACAGTGGCTCCCTTTAATTGGTCAAACAGGTCATCTATCCTCGAAAGAGGATACCTGTTCTTGATAGTTACATTGTTCAGTGCTCGATAATCTATGCACATTCGCATAGATCCATCTTTCTTCAATCCTTCCCTAGAACTACTTTATGAGCCTCAATGGTTGATGCATACAAAGTTTCTAGGGATCTCTCTTTAGTTAAGCTTGATGACTTATTTTGTGAGTTTGAATTACATGAACAAGCTAATTTGCCTACTAAAGAGAAGGGTATAGTTTTTGTTGTAGAGAAAGAAAGAAAGAAGAAGAAGGACAAGAAAAAGATTTCATACTTATCATCCGATTCGGAAGAGTCTAGCATCTCAATGAATAGCGACCATGAAGCATATATGGTAAGAAAAATGAGGAAATCTTTTAAAAGTTTTTCTAACAAATCTTATGGTAGGAAAAACTCAAGAAGCAAGGGCAAGGCAAGAGAGATCATTTGCTACAATTGTCATGAAGAAGGGCACATGAAGAATGAATGTCCACTTTTGAAGAAAAGGGAAGAAAAGAAGAAGAAGGAGAAGAAGAAGGATGAAAAGAAGAAATCAAAGGGAAAAGGCAAGAAGGCTACAAGTCTAAAGGCAGCATGGGATGATCCTTCATCATCGGAGGAGGAAGAACACCATGTGTCTCATTTTGCAATGATGGGAGTGGATAACCTAGCATCATCCGAAGATGAAAAGAGTTCAAGTGACGATGGAGAAGGGAGCTCGAGTGAAGGGGGAGACCAATCCTTAGATTCGGACGTCTCGGTAAGTGAGGTATACAAGCTACCCCCTACTACACTTGTAAAAATTATCTCAAGTACTAATGATGATTTGTTTGATGTAAAAAGGAAAATTAAGAGTTTGAAAAATAAGGTTTGCATGTTAGAGGAAAAATTAGCATCCATGATCATTACGGATAATATGCATGATTCTTCTTCTAGTTTAAATGAGTCATTTCTAGAAAAAGAAAATAAGGAATTAAGGGAAAAGGTAGAAAGTCTCACTAAGACCCTTGGTAAGTTTCAAATTGGCTCAAAGAATCTCGATATGATCATTAATAGTCAAAAAGTCATATACAACAAGGCCAGGATAGGATATAGACCCAAGACCAAGGAAGTTGCTTTTATTTTTCTTATGGGAAGAAATGGAGCACCTAGAAAGAAAATTATTAGAGGCAATGTGAAAAAAGCATGGGTCCCTAAGAAATATTTGAATGATGTTTGTGGATCTAGTGTATGGGTACCAAAAGATTATGTTTTTCGTATTGTTTAGGTAGAAGAGAAGAAGGACTCAAACATGTGGATAGTGGAAAGCGTGTGCTCAAGACATATGACCGGTGATGTGAGCAAGTTTCCAACATTAGCTACTTAAAAGAAGGAACGGTGTCTTTTGGGAATAGTGGAAAGCTCAAGATTATAGGTAGAGGTACAATTGAGGTATCATCTACAATTACAATTCATAAAGTGCTTCTAATTAAGGACATGAAATTTAACTTGCTTAGTGTTAGTCAATTATGTTATGCCGGGTATAGAGTTGAGTTTCATGCAAGAAAATGTTTGATTAGGCACAATAGTTCCGAAAAAGTCATGATAGAAAGATATAGGGAATCAAATATTTATTTTCTTAATCTCTCCTATACTTCTAACATTTCTACTAAGTGTCTCATATCAAAAGAAGAAGAGGGATGACTATGACATAGAAGGCTTGGACACATCAACATGAAGAACATAGCAAGAGTAACCAAGATGAAATTAGTGAAAGGACTACCAATTATCAAATATGAAAAGGATAAAATGTGTGATGCGTGTCAAGAAGGTAAGCAATCCATGTCATTGCATAAAGGTAAAACTCTAACTAGCACTTCTTTACCATTGGAATTATTGCACTTAGATTTATTTGATTGTCATAGTACTCCTTTATAAGTAGGAAACAAATATTGCTTAGTAATTGTAAATGATTTCTTTAGATATATTTGGGTTTATTTCATGAGGCATAAGGATGACACTATAGAAATATTCATAGGATTTAGTAAAAGAGTTTAAAAATGAGAAACATCTCAAAATCAATCGAATTAAAAGTGATCATGGTGGAGAGTTTGAAAATTCAAACTTCTCTCATTTTTGTCTAGAGAATGGGTAAACATGAATTTTCATGTCCAAGAACCCCACAACAAAATGGTGTTGTAGAAAGAAGAAATAGGGCTTTACAAGAAGCGGCTAGGACTATGCTTAATGCTTACTCTTTGCCTAGCTATTTTTGGGTGGAAGCGGTAAATACCGCTTGCTACATCCAAAATCGGGTTTTAATTAATAGATTTTTAGGAAAAACATCTTTTGAATTGTGGAATGAGAGAATTCCTCAAATTCACTATTTTAGAGTTTTTGGGTTAAGGTCTACCGGTGCATCACTCTAGGACAAAACACATTGAAGTGAATCATCACTTTATTAGGGATCATGTGGCAAGGGGTAATATTGAATTGCATTATGTTGAATCTAAGTTTAACCTTGCTGACATATTTACCAAACCTCTACCCGAAGCGGAGTTCACATCTCTAAAATGATGACTTGGTATGTGTTTTGTAGAAGTGTAGAATTGACCTTGGGGTAATGCTATAGTAAGGTAGTGCATGAGTCATTAGAATGATACAAATAATTCACTTATGCTTATGGCATATTATTGGGTTGTTAGAAGTATCACATTATTGAAAATAGACCAACTATGGGAAAAGTAAATGTTTAATTAATGGACATCTTGCCCAAAGATCATAGTTGGACATTTCAAATAATTTGAAAACATTTCTGTGTTTTATTTGTTATGACATAAGTTTGCAAAACATATGGTTTCAAAATTAGGATGAAAGTTTGATACAAAATTGGAGGTTTTCAAAGGTTTTGAATTTTAATCAAAAGTCAAACATGTTTGGATTTTTCATGAACGTATATTTTTCTATATTAGAATATATGATAAGAAACATGTTTGTAAAATTTCATGATTTTTCAAATTTTGTGGAATTAATGTTGCATTTCTGAATTTCGGCCCAGAAACTGTAATATTCAGACTGAAGTGTATCAGTCGACTGCCCCTGAGGTTAGATTAATTAACTACTATTATTATATATGTCATTATGTTAATGTCTTATAAAACGAATATCAATTATATTTGCAGTTAACAGTTAATGAAGAAGACTTCTACTAGGTGCATGAGGTTAGATTTTTAATTTTGTTGATGTGTGCTGTCTTTCTTTTTTCCCCAAATTTCTATGTTTATCTTTTTCTCTTGAATCTAAGCATGCTTATCCTGATGTGTGCAAGTTCATTAAATTGAATAGAATATATGTCTAGTATAATAAGATTATGAGCTCGCCTCTACTATACGAAAGAGTTAACTTGGCTTGTGAAAAAATCTAGATCTAGATTATATACATTTTTTCTTTTATTATATACTTCTTTAATTTTATTTTATTTACACAAACTAATATATGATTTTTTTTAGGTGACAAGAATATTGGATTTTGTTTAAGATGTGATGGTTGAAGATTGAAGATACAGCAAAGTTTGGAAGTTTGGTTATGTTTTGCTTTAAGAGACTTAATTTTTTGCTAGTTCTTAAACTAAATACATTGGGTATATTTGTGATTGTGATTAGTGCATAGATATTTTTTGAAGTGACAAATTTGACAATCTTATATTGCAAAAAAAATGATAATTATTGATTAGCACTTTAATTTCAATTTAAAATTTTTATTTGTATTTATGTTAATTAGTTATATGCGTAAATATTATATCATGAAAATATTAAAAATGGGTGAGATATTTATTAATATATGATATTTTTTTATATCACAATAGAACACCAAATCATGTAGATAAAAATATCATTGTAAAACTCATATAAAGACATTTCAAAATGTCATAATAAATAACCATTAATGATAATTTTAAATGTCCTTATAGACTAATATAGCAAAAATTTATATGTGCCACTATAAATTACATAACGAGGCATTTTAAATTAACTTTATAAATTATCATTAGTGATATTTTTTATTATGACTATAAATAAAATTCAAGACACTTATAATTGTCTTGATAAATAATTTTAAAGGACATATAAATTTGTCATCATTACTATAATAAAACAACATGTATAAATGTCATTACAAATCTTATAGTGATACTATTTTTTTGTCACTGTAACAATTATTCATGATATTAATGTTGTGACTATTTTTATTTTATAGTGACATTAAGAATTATTATAAGATTTTAGACGGCATCATCATAAAGGACATTTTAATTTAATGTCATTATATCAAAAATATCAATATAAGTAATATATGATAATACTTTTAAATGTTATTAAACGTATTTTTTGAAATAGTGAGAGAAAAAGTTAAAATTGAATTTAGATAAACTCAACTTTAAACGAGAACGGGACTTGCTACAACTAAGAAATACCACCGTTATATTGAGACATGCATCAAGGTTCTCGACATGATTGGACTGAAGCTTTCGGCATTAGGCCACGTAAAGGTACAATTCCAATGGCCTTAATGGGAAAAAACATTGGTGGATTATTGCATCCACAATGAAGTTTTTTTTTTTTGGTTTTTTTTTTCATTTTCATATGTGGCATCGAAAAGCAAGAAGTTGGATTCGATTTTTCAAACACAGCTTCTTGTCTCTTTTCTCATTTTACGGTGGGGCTTAAAAAAAAACCTTCCAAACATCAAACTGTTGAAGATGCTCTTACAGGATGCCCTTACAAGGTTTTTCCTTGTTCTACTGACTGTTTGAATTTTACTTTTATTTGATACACAATTGGAATTAGTTAAAAGAACTAAAAGAAGCTATAACCTAAACAGGAGCTAATGTATTGGCAATTACGTGCAAGTAATTTTTATTTTAAAAAAAAGTCTACTATCTGTGTGGCCCCTCTAGAATCGATGCTATGAATATGAAGATAGATAAATACAGATACATAAATAGAAAATATGAAGATAGATAAATATAAACATCCTGGGATATAAGTAATTTTTATTCAAGTAAAGATTACCTATTGATGCTATTTTCATGAGAAGTAAAAAAAGGTTCAACTACAACTTACAAGAAAGTTGGCAATGCCTTAAAGATAACTCTTTTAAGTACCTCGTTATTTTTTACGGAATGAACTAATAATTAATATATGGATGTTATCATCTTAAGATCTAGAGATCAAAACTTAACAAAATCAGTGTGTCCGTCCTCTCCATAGGCTAACTACAATATCCGAGCTAATAGCCCCCATAATTTACCTTCTCCATATTAGTGTTGGGATGGGTTGGCTGGGGTATTAGGATGAGTAAATCGTCTTTTTCCATCTCATTATGTATAAATTTATGTTGATCTTGAGATGAATTAATAAATATATCAAATATAAATAAATTATCTTTTACTATCTAATTATGCCTAAGTCTAGAAACTTTGCTATACTAATTATGACAACCCATCAAATTGAGAAATGTTGAAACACAGGTTAGTAGTAGCTTACTCATTTAAATCCAATATGTCCCTAAATTGCCTCGATTAACCCACATTTTGTTTGTCTCCATGTGTTTTTAAAGTTTTTTCGTAGGTAGGTAGGTAGGTAGATCTTCTTATCCAAAAAGTTTTATTCTGCCCAGGAAATTAAAGTGATCCCATTTTGCTCCAAATTAGGCGAACAAACTTCTGTTTTGATATACTAATTTATAGATAACTGATGAGTGGATGTACCATCAGTTTCGTCTGTGAATGCCACTTGTAGGCATCAGTCACAACTAATTTGCTTTTATTTTCTAAATTGTTCAGTGCTGGGCCAGAAGTATTAATTGTTCGCATTCATTGAACTTATTCCCTTATACTTTATTAAAGTGTATTTTTTATATAAATGAATAAAAAAGAGACGGAGAGAAAAGATTTCGTTATTGATCTTGACCTCGTCTATGGATAGGTCGGCCGGGCTCGTCAGTCAACTTGACGCCATGAAAGGTTAGCGGACAGGTAAGCAAAGATATCGCCTAGGGAGTCCTCGAGCCCGGGAGACCTTGAGACCGTGTTTAGCTAGCCGCGAATGGGGTCGGGCGGGCCGACCACCAACCTCTCCTAGCCCAGTCGGACGCGTGGCTGCCCATGCTCCCTGGTGATTCCCCGACCTAGATCTAAGTCGTGCACCACAGCTGGACGTGTGGCGACCCACACTCCGATGCCCTCGCAGAGACTGGATCAGATAGAAATCACTCAACCAAACCCCCGACTCAGGGCGTACCCTGCGCCTCCACTTTACCCGTCGGACGCGTGGCTGCCCACGCTCACTGGCCATTACCCGCCCCGGTCCTTGGCACTCGAACACGCTGGTCAGCTCTCGGGGTATGGGCTATCTCGCCCCTACGACCCCTATATCATTGTATCCAAGGTACGACCCTGCTAGCGGGGTTCGACACACCTTACTCATCTTTGACACTTCTCGCGGTCAGTCCGTCAATCCAGTACTTTCGTACTGCTAGAGCACCCCGCGCCATGCCACGCCACTCCTAAGTGCTCCCTACGAGCTGACAGTTATCACACTCTTGTCTCGTCAATACGACCAAGGGTTGTCAGATCCCCCGGCTATATATACACTCGACACTCCCCCTACCGCAGGTATACGCGCGCGAGCTCCCTAATCTATTGTCTCATTTCAATTCAATTCCACTATTGCGCCTGCGGATACTGACTTGACCATCGGAGTGCCTAACCGGGGAAACCCCCGGCAGGTTTACTGACGGTCGTTGTTTTGCAGAGCTAAGCAAGAGCGCCATTAGGTCGTTGCCAACTCACTAGCTCGTGCCACCCGGGAGTCCATCTGGCCCGGAGACTCGCCACCTCGCTTCGCGACAGGATCAAATTTGGCGCTAGAAGGAGGGACACCAGCAACCTGATCGGAAGCGGAGATGGAGGAGCCTAACCGGGTTTGGATAACCATCACTCCCGAAGAATACGAGCGCCCCTCTCGCCCGCACATGCGTCGCCGTCCAGCTCACATGGCCAGGCCAGGGCCAGGTGAAGCATCCGCATCCCACTGGGCACCAGCGGCACAGCGGGGTAAGGGGAAAGCCCCGGTCGACGAGCCACCGGTAACTCAGATGCATAGCCCCTTTGCAACTTGGATCTTGGAGGAGTCGGTTCCCCGGCGTCTCAGGTTCTTCACTATACCTGAATATGCCGGCACCACTGATCCCAAAGAGCACCTCATGAAGTTTGAGAGTGCCGCCCTACTACATCAGTACCCGGAAGGCGTGAAGTGTCGAGCCTTCCTGACAACGCTCTCTGGATTTGCTCAATGATGGTTCAACCAGATACCCGACAGGTCGGTCACCAGCTTCGAAGAGCTCCAGAAGGCATTCCTCCAGCATTTCGCTAACAAGCGAAGGCATCACCCCGACAAGTATTAGCTTGTTCGCCCTGAAGCAGGATCCGAAGGAGCCGCTTCGGGCCTACCTTAAGAGGTTCACGGGGGGTGGCGATCGACGTGCCAATGGCCACCCCGGAAGTACTGGTCAGTGCTTTCTCTCAAGGGCTGCAAGAGGGGGATTTCTCTCACGCCCTCATCCGGGAGCCCCCCAAAGACTTGGATAGCCTACTGGGGAAGACCGTCAAGCACATCAGCGTTGAAGAGGCGTAAGCCGCTCGAAAAAAGGAGTCGATCAGCGCATCGCCTCCGATACCGGTACAACCCGCGCAACCGACAGGCGGGCTCATTCGTAGCCCGCAAGGGTCTACTAGTCGAAGCAAAACAGATCCTCAGCATGAACCGCGGGTGGCCCAGAAGTGTCGGCCGACCCGCCGGAAGCCGTATTGCACGTTCCACCACAATCACACTCACGACACTAAGGAGTGCCGGCAACTGGGCCAGAGGCAGAAGCCTGGTGCCCGGAGACGAGCCGCCTCAGAGCGGGACGCCAGCCGGGAAAGACAAGCCCATGCTCCAGATGAGAAACCCGGGCATGAGCCCCCGGTTGCTCGCAACCTACTCCCATCAGGGCCCCCCTAGTAAGACCGAGAGAATGGACAGGGGCAGGCCAAGTGCCAGAACGCAGTTCAAAAAGGAGTTCGCGATGCGTTGGGCAAATCAGTCCGAGGAAGCTCTTGCCTTTCAGGATAGGGGAAAAGATGTATTTTGCAACCCCTGCTCGTCCAGTGGAAATCCAAACCTTCTCAAAGGCAGCCTAGCAGCCCACTCCGCGCAAATTACAAATCGGGATCCGCTCCCGCCATCCCTCGGATCGGCTCTCAGCCGGGCGCGTGGCGGCCCACGCTCTCTGAGAGGTCTCCCGACCGGGCGGCTATATTCTCGCTCCGTGTGAACCTTACCCTCGGATCGACTCTCAACCGGACGTGTGGCGGCCCACGCTCCCTGAGAGGTCCCCCGACCGGACGGCTATATTCTCGCTCCGTGCGAGCCTTACCCTCGGATCGGCTCTCATCTGGACGCGTGGCGGCCCACGCTCCCTGAGAGGTCTCCCGACCGAGCGGCTATATTCTCGCTCCGTGCGTTCCTTACCCTCGGATCGGCTCTCAGCCGGACACGTGGCGACCCACGTTCCCTGAGAGGTCCCCCGATCGGGCGGCTATATTCTCGCTCCGTGCGAGCCTTAACCTCAGATCGGCTCTCAGCCGGACGCGTGGCGGCCCACGCTCCTTGAGAGGTCCCCCGACCGGGTGGCAATATTCTCACTCTGTGCGAGCCTTACCCTCGGATCGGCTCTTAGCAGGACGCGTGGCGGCCCACGCTCCCTGAGAGGTCCCCCGACTGGGCAGCAATATTCTCGCTCCATGCGAGCCTTACCCTCGGATCGGCTCTCAGCTGGATGCGTGGCGGCCCACGCTCCCTGAGAGGTCCCCTGACCGGGCGGCTACATTCTCGCTCCGTGCGAGCCTTACCCTCGGATCATCTCTCAGCCGGACGCGCGGCGGCCTACACTCCCTGAGAGGTCTCCCGACCGGACGACTATATTCTTGCTCCATGGAGCCTTACCCTTGAATCGGCTCTCAGCCGGACGCGTGGCGGCCCACGCTCCCTGAGAGGTCCCCCGACTGAGCGGCTATATTCTCGCTCCGTGCGTGCCTTACCCTCAGATCGACTCTCAGCTGGGCGCGTGGCGCCCCACGCTCCCTGAGAGGTCCCCCGACCGAGCGGCTATATTCTCGCTCCGTACGAGCCTTACCCTCAGATCGGCTCTCAGCCGGACGTGTGGAGGCCCACGCTCCCTCAGAGGTCCCCCGATCGGGCAGCAATATTCTCGCTCTGTGCGAGTCTTACCCTCGGATCGGCTCTCAGCCGGATGCGTGGCAGCCCACGCTCCCTGAGAGGTCCCCCGACCGACGGCTATATTCTAGCTCCGTGTGAGACTTACACTCGGATCGTCTCTCAGCCGGACGCATGGCGGCCCACTCTCCCTGAGAGGTCTCCCAACCGGGCGGCTATATTCTCGCTCCGTGCGAGCCTTACCCTCGGATCGGCTCTCAGCCGGACGCGTGGCGGCCCACGCTCCCTAAGAGGTCCCCCGATCGGGCGGCAATATTCTCACTTCGTGCGAGCCTTACCCTCGGATCGGCTCTCAGCTGGACGCGTGGCGGCCCACGCTCCCTGAGAGGTACCCCGACCGGGCGGCTATATTCTCGCTCCGTGTGAGCCTTACCCTCAGATCGGCTCTCAGCTGGACGCGTGGCGGCCCACGCTCCCTGAGAGGTCCCCCAACCGGGAGTCCATATCCTTGCTTCGTGTGAGCCTCATCCCCGGACCGGCTCACGACCGGGCATGTAGCGGTCCCTGCTCCCTGAGGAGGTCCTGATCAAACATTCTAATCCTTGCCTTAAGGGAAGATCGAAAGAAGGATCAACTCCCAGCTCGGTCCTCGAACCTGGGCGTTTTCCAAACTAAGCGCCTCACTGCGGGGCCCTCATACGGGCTACAAGAAACTAAGTCTTTCTGACTAAGTTAACCTGACTTCTTGATCAGGCAACTCTAGGAAAGTTCACGGAACCACTACAACCCTAAGATTTCCGCCATGCTCGCCCAAGTGGAGAATATTGAGGAAGTATTACATACTCACAGAATCCTAAGCGCTCAACTTCATTCTGACCCGAGTAACTGATACACCATGACCCGAACGTTGCGGGTACTCGCCTGCCAGGAGAGGGCGGACGTGCATCCCCCCCCAATCCGAGTCGCGTATGCTCAAGCGCCAAACACGCATAGGCCAAAGTATTACAAGAATGAAGATGCTAGAACAAAGAAGTAGCATTCATAACGGTCAAAACGACCTACGCCTACATAAGGGAAACATGAAAGAACAACACTAGACTACAGTTTAGACGCAGAAGACTGAGACGGGGCTCGACCCTGAGTCTTCTCCGGTTCGTTTCGAGTCGCCTTCAGCTTGGCTTCCATAGTCGCTCGGTGCTTTCTCACCCAGGAGAGGTTGCTCAAGCAGGCAGCCATCTCTTCTTCCTTAGCCTCTAGGTCGGCGCGCAACGTCGTAGCCGATTGGCCAGCCTCCTGGAGCTCCGCCTTGACCTTGGCCAGCTCCCCCTGGGCATGCAACTCCAAAACTCGAGCTTGACGCTCGCTATGCTCCAGGAAGGCAATTTGCCACCGCATCTGGATAGTCGGCGCCCGAGCTGCATTCAGCTCCGCCAGGCATTCCTGAAGTTGGGCCTTGGCATGGACGGCACGCCCATGAAGGGCCGTATTCTCAGCCCGTATCGTGTTCCAGGCCTCGTCACCTGGTTGCAGCTGCGCACAGCGGAGCTGAGCCTCCAGCTCCTCCCTTCAGGACTCGGACTGACGAAGGGATCGAGTCTGAGCGGCAAGGAAAACGCTCATATCGTAGATCGTGCTGGTAGGGATGGAAACAGGCCAGGCCAGGCCAGGCTTTCACCTTAACAGGCCAGGCCTGTATAATAGCAAACAGGCCTGAACCTGGCCTGTGGCCTGTTACAGGCTTTATTTTAGGCCTGAGCCTGGCCTGTTCAATAGCCTGGCCTGGCCTGTGGCCTGTTTACAAAGCTTGTAATTTAATTCGATTATCCAAAATATTTCTAATATATAAAATATAACAATTCAATTCGAATATTCAATTATCCAAAATACTAATTTAACAAATTAGTTAAAAATACCATAAATATATATGTTTCTTCCAAAGTAAATATATAAAATATGTATGATATAACGAAAATAGATTTGTGGTGTGTTGGTTAGTAGGGTGTAAATAAGAGTTTGCTTGCAGAGGTCTAAGGATCAAAACTCTGTTTTGATAATTTGTATGATATAATTTTAGCAGGCCCAGGCCGGCCTGTCAGGCCTCATAGGCTTTATATTGAGCCTGGGCCTGGCCTGATAAGAAAAATAGGCTTTTAAAAGGGCCTGATTGTTATTTTATTTTTAACAGGCCCAGGCCAGGCCAGGCCAAATGCAGGCCAGGCCACAGGCCCCTGACAGGCCGCCTGGCCTATTTCCATCCCTACGTGCTGGTTAGCTACAAAGAAAGTGAAAGATTAGCCGGGAAAGAACTGGGCGAGCGAGAGCTATCAGAAAAGCATACCTGACAATCTTCTGCCATGACGCCATTAGCTCGAGCAATGGGGTCCTGACGATCAAACGCCCGAAGACCATGATACAGATGGTTGCCTAAGGGGGCGCGTAGATTAACCACTCGGGCAGACCCCAACGGCTTGGATTCAGGAAGCTCGTAGGCAGTACGAGGGTCGGCCCGCGAGGGCAGGATCAGATGTAACGGGCCAGGGCCCGTAGCCCCCTCAGGGATAGAAGGAAGGGGAATATCAGATGACATACTTGAAGAGCCGGCTTGAGTAGAGGGGTCCGTCGGTTGAACGACCCCTGGAGCGGAAGGAGCAGGGAAGACAGGCTCAGATACCGGAAGAGCAGGAATCCTCGGCGAAGGAGAGGAAGAGGGGGTTCTCCGCTGAGAAGAAGTCGTGGTCCCAAAGGGAGGTGAACGGTCACCTGATTGATCCCGACGATGCCTGGTCTCCAGCGGACAAGGATCCATAGCCACAGCCTCGAGCTCAGAATCCGGTGCCTCCTCCTCCGGCGCATTACCCTTACTCAGGGAAGAGGCGTCAGTAGGATTCACCGTCAGGGAAGGAGAGGCTGAAGTGGATGGCGGAGCATTAGCCGGATCAGTAAGCATAGCCGCCAGCGCTGTCGTATACTCATGCTCATCCTCGGCGAGCCCGGCGTCAGAAAGTCGTACAACATTTTGGGGGAGGATATCGGGACACCGGAAGAAATGACTAAAAAGAAGAGGAAATTGAGGAGTGTAGGGAAAACGAAAGTGGCGAGGAAGATAATCGTTGACTCCCTATATAGTGAATGGCGGCCAATCCCAGCCGTCGGAAGAAGGGTTGCGAGGAAAAGGTAGATCTCCTTAGAGCCCTCCGATGGGGCCTGCGAAGAGGCGAAGGGGTGCAATAAGACAATGGCGAGCCCGACGAATAGACGTTTCGCTGCCCAAGGCAATCAAAACAGGTGGCTGACGTTTCGACGCCTGGGAAACCACTAAACGTGAGACAAGTGTCCCCACCAATTAATGCGATCCGCGAGCGAGAGGAACAAGGGGGACAGACAAGCTGCCAACCAGGCGGCTTGCGCAAAAAAAGGGTTAGGATGACCCAAATCCCCACGGACTAGCTCCCGCTAATCCCTTGGTCCGGGTCCCGGTCGGACGCATGGCGACCCATGCTCCCCGGATTCAGCTCGGCCAAGAGGCCAAATCCCCACGGACTAGCTCCCGCTAATCCCTTGGTCCGGGTCCCGGTCGGACGCGTGGCGACCCACGCTCCCCGGATTCAGCTCGGCCAAGAGGGCAAATCCCCACGGACTAGCTCCCGCTAATCCCTTGGTCTGGGTCTTGGTCGGACATGTGGCGGCCCACGCTCCCCGGATTCAGCTCGGCCAAGAGGCCAAATCCCCACGGGCTAGCTCCCGCTAATCCCTTGGTCCGGGTCCCGGTCGGACGCGTGATGGCCCACGCTCCCCGGATTCAGCTCAACCAAGAGGCCAAATCCCCACGGGCTAGCTCCCGCTAATCCCTTGGTCCAAGTCCCGGTCGGATGCGTGGCGGCCCATGCTCCCCGGTTTCAGCTCGGCTAAGAGGCCAAATCCCCATGGGCTAGCTCTCGCTAATCCCTTGGCCCGGGCCCCGGACGGGCACACGACGACACTTGCCCCGAACCAGGCGTCCAGATACTCACGCAAAAGCACGGACCGGCGTTTAACGCAAACACCCGCGAAGACTAGTGGCCCGAGCGTATGCTTATCCAAGCCACAGACACCTAGGAAGTTCTTCACCCGATCATCCGGGCTAGGGCCTCGCAAAAAACCGCGCCGATCATTCAGCTTGACGTTTGACTCACTCCCGTGGTTACTTGGATCCGCAATGTTTAAAAGTGAAGGCAACCATGCATAGTACATAAAGAAGGAAATGCACATTCAGAAAGAAGGTGCATTACAAAATCGGGGGCTCGGCATCCCCTCACTGAAAGAAAAAAGAAAAATGAAAAGCCCGACCCTCACTTGAAAGATTGCTTTGTTATGTCTGGAAAGTCCTTGGACATATCCTGAAACCAAACAACCATGGGAGGCATGTCAGGGGGCAGGTACCCGCCTCGTTTAAGTTGCCAGAGGATGCTAACTCCTTGATGCATGATTACTGCCCGAAATCGCTGGGAGATCTCGCCAGTATGGGCCTGGGAATTGAGACACTCGAGCCTATATGCCTTCAACCAATCAGCTTTCACCTCTTTGTAGGAACGAAGCTCCACCAGCTCGGCCCGAGTCACGTCCCAGAACGCTTGGCGCTTACGCAGCTCCTCTAACTCCGCCTAAGCTGCATCCCAGGACGCTTGGAGTCCGCGCAAATCCTACAGTTGGTACCACAACGAACCGACTTCTTGCTCCTTAGCCACTAGTTGTGCTCGCAAAGGCGGAATAGCCTCACTGGCCCAATGGAGCTCGGCTTTGGTCTTCAGGAGATCCGCTCGCAGCTCCTCCTTGCGTCGGCGATCACGGAGTTGCGCTTGCTCGGCCTGGACAACTTGGTCTTGCGCTCGAACCACCTCGGCATCAGCCGAGACAATCTGTGCTTTGGCGGTCTCCAGCTCCTCATGAGCCTGACTCAATAAGTCCTGAAGGCCGATAACTTCTGCCCGTAAGCTGTTAAGAGAGTCGTCGTCAGAAGCCAGCTGGGTATGCCGGAGTCGGGCTTCCAGATCCTCCACATGCCACACGGCGTGATGTCGGGCCTTGGCATGGCTCAACATGGATATGCACATACTGAAGCCTTGGGCCGCCCAAGCCTGCAAAAAGAAGATTGGGTAGCATCTCAACCGAAGAAAGTGCAGGGCACATGACGATTCATAAATACATACCTGCGTAGCTGCGGCCATGAATTCATCCGCCCAGATGCTCGGGCCACCAGAGCTGCCCGCTTGCAGGCTGGCCAGAAATCGGTCCGCCACTGTACCATACGGCCGGATATCTTGCGACCATATGGGGGTTGTGCCGCTCCGCACAGTCATGCTCATGAGCAAGTCGGATAGCGAGGGCGGCAGCATGTGTAGCGGACTTTCGTTCGCAGGCTCCTCCGGTCGGGTCGGGGAAGCCTCCCCCGAAGGGGCAACAGCTGACTCCACTAGGGGCATTGAAGGTGAGGGAGGAGGCAGCCATCGACGCCTTGCCCTTTTGCCTCTTGCTGGGTCGGCTAGAAGAAGCTTCCAGTGGGTCGACCGAGTCAGACACGCACCCATCACCCCGTGGGCACCACAACAGACGACTCAGAGGTCGGGTATCCTCTGAGCCAGACCAAGGGATTTCCTCATCTTCAGGACCAGAGGCAGGGGACTTAGAGCCGGATAGAGTCACCTCTCGCGTGACCAACGGCTCCGCACTCAGTCCTTGTTCGGCTCGCTGCTCGGCCACGCGCACCCCTCGCTCTTTCATCAGATTCAATATACGCGCCTCCATTTCCTCAGTCTCCAACCCGTAACCCTCTTCGAGGGTCGTTGGATACATCATCACGGCTACAGGGCAAGCTGTGGTCAAGTGGCATTAAAGGGACAAGAAAGTAGAACCGAATGCTTACCAAGAGAAGCGGGCCGACTGAACAGCACAGGGCTGAGCCCGAACGCGGATAGGATGTCTTCATGCAATAACGAGATGCTAAGGAAATGCCGACCGCCGAGTATGGAGAGAGAAATGCCGAAGGGGGGAAATTTCTGAGAATCCGTATAATGAGGAGGCGTCTGAGAAGCGTCTCGACGGAAGCCAACTGGCCAGGTCAGAAGCGCAATAGGGCAAATATAAAAATATCGCTCCTTCCAACCCTTGTTGGAAGATGGAAGCTTGGAAAGGAAGGAGGTATCGGGGCGAGATTGGAAGTGAAATTCGCCCAGGTCTTGCCTTTTCAAGGAGAAGAAGTAGTGGAACAGTTCAGCTCGAAGGGGCAGTCGATATAGTTGAAAGATGATAGCCGACCCGCAGAGAAGGCGGATAGAATTGGGAGTTAGCTGGGAAAGATTAAGGCGAAGGTAACGACAAATGGAGGCGATGAAGGGGTGGATTGGGAAACGCAGTCCCGCCTGCAGATGATCTCGGGAGATGGTAATATAGTGCGCCGGAGGTTTCGCAGGCTAGTCGGAAGAAGAAGGCAACAGAACGAGATGGTCGGAAGGAATGTGAAACTCTGCTCTAATCGCATCGAGTGTTGAGGCAATCTGTGGTCCGGAGTGACCAACTATTTTGATGTTTGGGCAAAGGGTTTAAGTTAGGTTTACCCTTGTGTTCTTATATGTGTATGTTGAGTGTGCAGATTGTACAGGTTACACATATGGACTTGACTGGATGGCCTCGGTACGGTGAAGGGTGACATGGAGACAAGCTAGAGGCATATGTGCACCCGAGGGACCTTGGAGAGCAGGAACGATGAGCTGATGGGCGCGGACTTCGAGGCATGCGTGAAGGATGGCATGGAGGCAAGCTGGAGGCTTGCGTGCATCCGAGGGATGGGAGCCGAAGATGAAGAGGGTGCGAAGGCAATAGTCGAGGCTGCGGATGAGGAGTCAGTCGAGTCATGAGGGTACGAGTGTTGTGTGATTGTACTCAAGGAATCCTAGGGGTCGAGTGCTAAGAGAAGTGTACTCGGGAAGGGAAACCCTAGGTGTGTGAGTGGGGCAGTCGACTGTCTAGGAGGCAGTCGACTGATAAAACTCACAAAATGATTTCGGGGATGGACCAGTCGACTGGTAAAATGGCAGTCGATTGGTAACCCTGAAAACTAGCTGTTGGGCTAGCCGTTGGCTAGCAATTAAGGCTAGACCAGTCAACTGGTAAATTGGCAATCGACTGGTGGTGAGGGTTTCAGCCCGAATCCTATTTAAAGAGGACTTCATGGTGGTTGAGATTCTTGACGAATCTTGTCTTGGTTAAAGGCAAGATAGTAGTCATTATGCTCAGGTCGTACCAAGGTGTTGTGGTGAGGTTTCTCCACCCATAAGGAGCGACAGAGTTAGCCGGAGGTTATCCGGGGAGTGATCCACCGACGGATTCTTGGATTAGTCACCCATTCGGGGTGGATACCAAGTAAATCTTCCGTGTTAGCATTGGTTAGTTTTTGTTTTATTATTTTTATTGTATATTCCGCTGTGCAACTAACCGTGTACAAGAAAGGGGTTCGAAAATTGCTATTCACCCCCTAGCAAACACAATCGATCTATCAATTGGTATCAGAGCGAGGACCGCTCTTGATCGAACTAACCACCGAGGGAGCACATGCTAGAGGAAAAGAATCATGGAAGACAAATTTAGAGATGATATCTACACTCCACCGCCCTACGACCATGAGGATTTCGCATTTTGGAGGGCAAGGATAGAGACATGGTTCAGGATGGAGTGGGACCTTCGAATTGCGCTTGAAGAGTCATATGAGATTCCAAAGGATAAGCACGGGAAGAGGCTTAGGCCTAGAAATTAGAGTCAAGAACAACAAGATCAAGCAAAAGCAAATGAAAAGGTAATTAGTATTTTGGTAAATATTTTGCCTAATAACATTTTGATTTGTGTAGGTGAATATAGATATGCACATGAATTATGAAATAAAGTCAAAGAATATCATGAAAATCCTACAAAAATTCAAGAGCCCAAAGAAATCAATCCATTGATTCAAGAAGTGGAAGAAGAGAGTGAGAGGTCATCCACCTCATCTAGAGAAGAGGAGGAGGTCTCCGCCTCAAGGATTGAGGGGGACGAGAGACCCTCATCTACACAAGAACAAGAGGAAGCATCTTCTTCATCCAAGGTTGAAGAGGAAGTCAATCTAGCCTCAACCTCCACCAAAGTCAAATCAAAAGAACATATCACATGCTTTGGTTGCCAAGAAAAGGGGCACTACAAGGATAAGTGCCCTCTAGGTAAGAAAAAGGAGGTACTCTCTAAACCCGGGTTCATTCGATTTAAGTCTAACATGAATTGTAGGAATGGAGAAGCCCAAGAGAGGAAGATGAAGATTAGATGCTTCACATGCAGAGAATTGGAGCACTACCACACCAAGTGCCCAAAGAAAAGTGAAATCAAGAAAATGGAGCATCTAAGAAGATGGGAGGAGGAAAGAAGGAAGAGAAGAAGTTCACAACAATGAGAGGCTACAAGAGTAAGGGAGGTACTTCCTAACCCTAGGTTAAAAAGTAATTCAATTTCAAGTTCCTCCTTGCATATTAAAAATCATGTTAATCATTCATCCATGCATGCTAGGATTAATGAAAATTGTCTACTTGTGCATAATTTTGATTTTAAATACAATGATAGGAATAGGAGTAACAAGGTAGATCAACACCCTAAGAAAAGCATGCATCATGGTAAATCTAGGACCTTTGTACCTAAGAATCAAGGCAATAATCCCAAGAAGGGAAGAAATGTGCCTAGAAAGGAGGGTAGGTCTAGGAATGTTCAAAGTGAACATATGGACTCTAAGGTTAAAGGTCTAGAAAGGGGAAATCAAGCTTTGAGGGCAAGACTTGATAAATTAGAGAAAACCCTAGAGAGATTCACGGTTGGATCTAAGGGTTTGGATATGGTGTTGGGTGGCCTAAACCGCACCAATGATAGATCGGGTCTAGGATACCGATCTAAATACTCTCATGCCAAGGGAAAGAGATATGCTAAGATAGCATATGATTATGGCAAGAAGAGGGAGTCCAAAAATAGCAAGGGGATGCCATTTAAAGAGAAAAAGAATGACTTAACCAAAGACGAGGTGTCTAAGGTTAAGAGTGTCAAGTTTGTATGCCAAGAGTCACCGGTGAAACACCGATGTGGCCTAGTGATGGTTGAGTCATCTAGGGAGGTGGCTAGGGCTAAGAGCTCAAGGGGGAGCTCTAGGAGCCTTTGGGATATATGGTGAATGGATCTTTGGAGGGTTCCTCCTAGAGGTCTAGATGAACCATGGACTGTGCCAAAGGAATTGAAGACGGACTTGAGTCTCAATTCTTGGGTTTTGGCACGGTGTTTGAGTTTCATGCATGGAAATATGACATTGGGGTCATATTGCATGAAAATTGGTTTTTGATGTATAATTGCCATGTAAATCAATGCTAGGAACGTATTGTGGGTTGGCATGTGCAAAGACATCAAGAGAAAACCAAAACTAGGACTTTAAGGTAAGGTTTGATTGAAGTTTTTAGCTAGTTTTGAGTTTTGTGCCAAACTTGGGAATGATGATAGATACATTTTGGAATGTATTTTTCCCAAGTAGGTATGGGTACCACAAATGTCTCCATAAAATTTGAGAATTTTTTTGGATATTTGTGAAATTTCTAGCGCATTTCTGAATTTCGTCAGAATGGCTGAAATTCTGATTTTCAGAGTATCAGTCGACTACCCTGGGGGCAGTCGACTGGTCAAGGTTGATTTTTGTATCAACAGTTGAGTATGTGTCCAAATGATGCAAAACAAGTGTATGGGGGGCTAGTACACATTGTTTATGGTCATTGGGGATTAAGAGAACCGATAATTGGGATATTGTTGGGTTTTTTTTTAATGTTAGGCAAAGAGGGAGAAGTGTTGAGTTTAAGTTGGGAAACCAAACACACCTTTGCTAGAAATCCTAGGTTTAGGAGGAGCTAAGATAAAGGGGGAGCATGGTTGCTCCATCCTTGTCGTAAGGGGAACCTTGGAGAGGTTCTTAAAAAGCCTTTGTAAGTCCAATGTAGGGGGAGCTTTGGAAAAGCTTTAAAAAACCCTTGTTGAAAAAGTCCTAACTTGGAGGGTCAGGTGTGAAAAGTCCTAGCTTGGAGGGCTAGGTGTGAAATGTCCTAGTTTGGAGGGCTAGGTGTGTAAAAATTCCTAACTTGGAGGGTTAGGTGTAGGATGCCTTGGGATAGGATCCATGTATGCATTGCATATGCATTTATTTAGCATGGTTTTTGCTATTGACTACTATTTTGTTTTCCCTAACTTAAACGTATTATCAAACATCAAAAAGGGGGAGATTGTTGAGGCAATCTGTGGTCCGGAGTGACCAAGTATTTTGATGTTTGGGCAAAGGGTTTAAGTTAGGTTTACCCTTTTGTTATTATATGTGTATGTTGAGTGTGTAGGTTGTACAGGTTACACATATGGACTTAACTGGATGACCTTGGTACGGTGAAGGGTGGCATGGAGACAAGCTGGAGGCTTGTGTGCACCCGAGGGACCTTGGAGAGCAGGAACGATGAGCTGATGGGTGCGGACTTCGAGGCATGCGTGAAGGATGTCATGGAGGCAAGCTGGAGGCTTGCGTGCATCCGAGGGACGGGAGCTGAAGATGAAGAGGGCGCGAAGACAATAGTCGAGGCTGCGGATGAGGAGTCAGTCGAATCGTGAGGGTACGAGTGTTGTGTGATTGTACTCGGGGAATCCTAGGGGCCGAGTGCTGAGAGAAGTGTACTCGGGAAGGGAAACCCTAGGTGTGTGAGTGGGGCACTCGACTGCCTGGGAGGCAGTCGACTGATAAAACTCACGGAATGATTTCAGTGCTGGAGCAGTCAACTGGTAAAATGGCAGCTGACTGGTAACCCTGAAATCTAGTCGTTGGGCTAGCCGTTGGCTAGTAATTAAGGCTAGACCAGTCGACTGGTAAATTGGCAGTCGACTGGTGGCGAGGGTTTCAGCCCGAGTCCTATTTAAAGAGGACTTCGTGGTTGCTGAGATTCTTGACGAATCTTGTCTTGGTTAAAGGCAAGATAGTAGTCTTTGTGCTCAGGTCGTGTCAAGGTGCTGTGGCGAGGTTTCTCCACCCACAAGGAGCGATGGAGTTAGCCGGAGGTTATCCGGGGAGTGATCCACCGACGGATTCTTGGATTAGTCACCCGTCCGGGGTGGATACCAAGTAAATCTTCCGTGTTAGCATTGGTTAGTTTTTGTTTTATTATTTTTATTGTATATTCCGCTGTGCAACTAACCGTGTAGGAAGAAAGGGGTTCGAAAATTGTTATTCACTCCCCCCCTCTAGCAAACACAATCGATCTATCATCGAGGTCGCTTTATCCAAGGACTGACCTCGCGATGACATACCAGGGATCTGGGTCGCGAGAGGAAGAAGTCATGCGAAGCAGAGGAAGGGAGAAAACCTAGCCAGTAAAGAGGTCGTCGGGGAAGAAAGTCGGGACCAGACGTTCCACCGCAAGCCTAGCCGGAAGAAGAAGTGCAGCGCACCGGTGTAAAAGGTGAAAGGGAGACGGTAAAAGTAAGAACCTATTTGTACCGCCTCTAAGTTTATAAGAACCGCCCAATGGTGGGCCATAGCAAAGGCGGCAGTCAATAATAACCATTTGATCAGGCCCAGAGGGGCCCAAGAAACGAAGCGCCTTGTGCCCAACCTCATCATGCACGGGACAGACAGCGAGCGCCTCGCTGATCGGAAAAGGAATGGGGAGAGGACACGTGGAACAATCAGCAACCGAGAACATTAATGTGTGGGATTTCAACCTGCTCGGAGATCCTGGGCAGCAGAAGGTGAAAAGACGGATGATGTGACATCGCCGGCCGACCGGGATCCCTGCTTACCACCAAGTTCGCAGAGAACCACAAGAAGGGGCCAGGATGGCCCGGCGCGCCAGGCTTGCTTTAACGGGCGATGATCCAGTCAGTCGGACTCGTCGCCTCCTTCGACTAGACTTGAGAGGGGCACTCATGATTCTGCCCTCGCCTACGGGTAGGTCAGCCGAGCCCGCCAGCCAGCCTGGCGCCATGAAGGGCTAGCGGACAGGTCAGCAAAGATATCACCTACGGAGTCCCCGAGCCCGGGAGACCTTGAGACCATGTTTAGCTAGCCGCGAATGGGGTCGGGCGGGCCAACCACCGACCTCTCCTAGCCCAGTCGGACGCGTGGCTGCCCACGCTCCCTGGCCATTCCTCGACCTAGATCTAGGTCGTGCACCACAGCTGAACGCGTGGCGACCCACGCTCCGATGCCCTCACAGAGACTGGATAAGACAGAAATCACTCAGCCAACCTCCGACTCAGGGCGTACCCTGCGCCTCCACTTTACCAGTCGGGCGGGTGGCTACCCATGCTCACTGGCTATTACTCGATCCGATCCTTGGCACTCGGACACGCTGGTCGGCTCTCGGGGTACGGGCTATCTCCCTAATCTATTGCCTCATTTCAATTCAATTCTACTATTGCGCCTGTGGATACTTACTTGACCGTCAGAGTGCTTGACCGGGGAAACCCTCGGCAGGTTTACTGACGGTCGTTGTTTTGCAGAGCTAAGCCGAAGTGCCACCAGGTCGTTGCCACCTCATCAGTTCGTGCCACCCGGGAGTCCATCTGGCCCGGAGGCTCGCCACCTCACTTTGCGACAAGATCAGTTATGTATGAGATTTTAGTTTTATATTAGAATTTTAAATTATATTGATTGATTTATATTGATTCGTAAATAAGGGTGATCTAAAATTGTAGATTCGAGAGGTCAATATACTAAGAGACATAAATAATAATAATAATAATTATTATTATAATAATGACTTCCTAATTTTTAAAAATATATAATAACTATTTATATGAAATTTTAAAAATAGAGAGATTTTTTTTTAAAATTTCATCTTTCATGATATTTGAATCCTATATGTGGGTTAAAACAAAAAATTAAATTTACCATTAGACAAACTAAAATATTTATTTTTAAATGAGTCAAATATTATATATACTAAGAAAATAAAAAATTTCTATATAAAAAATAAAATTTTTTATATAAAAATAATATTATTAAAAATTTGGGAGAGGGAGTCGTGCTCCTTCGGGACCCCATGTAAATCCGCCTCTGTTCATAAATATGTTAGTTATGAATAAATGCATGGGTGAGACTCTCTTTCACACGTGGGTGTGTAGGAGGTGTAAATCTAGGGTCTGGATTTGTACTGAATCAAGTTGACTTGTGTGCGAATACAATTTGCGCGTGCCAAATGCCAAACCAGTCAAGACAAAATTATCTCAAGCGAATGAACCAATGTTTTGCCACTTGATTTTTTTTTGTTATCTGCTCAAGAGTGTAACGGAATCATTAAAAAAAAATCCTCTACCTTCGTTCGCCCTACTTGTGGTAGCATTCGGGTACTCTCTCAATTCGCCACGAATACAATGCTTGATTGTCGACGTGGTTTTTCCCATTGTATCTTAGGAAATAAATGTCCAATGTAACACCTCAAAGCTTTGTCGGAGGAGGATGAATCTATTTTAAAAAATCTGCGTCAATCATTGGAATTAGTATCTTCATCCAAGTGTCTTAGCAAGACATCTCTGTCTTAGCCAAGTGTCTCGGCAAGGCATCTCTGTAGCTATCTCGGCCAAGTGTCTCATCAAAACATCTCTGTAGCTACCTCGGCCAAGTGTCTTAGCAAGACATCTCTCTCTCGGCAAAGTGTCTCAGTAAGACATCGCTATCTCTCTATCTCGGCCAAGTGTCTTAGCAAGGCATCTCTGTAGTTGTCTCTATTAAGTGTCTCAGTAAGACATCTCTGTCTCGACCGAGTGTCTTAGCAAAACATTTCTATCTCGCCCAAATGTCTCAGCAACTGTCTCAGTAAGACACCTCTATCTCGACTGAACATCTCTAATATCTCAGCGATGTATAGATGACATCTCGGCAAACATTTCAATAATCCATCCCGGCTCAGCCGCACTTGACAATCAGGTGATTCGAACTTGGTGACTCGAACTGACCACTAGAAAGTTTATTCTCCTTGAGACATTTTTTATTTTAGCAGGACAAATTTTTTAAGCAATAAAGTGGGTGTTCATTCACTACCTTCATTTTCAGGTGGTCAAGCCAACTCTTACCAGAAAGGACAAGAAGGGAGGTACAAGTAGTCCAAGGCTGTGGCAGAGATGAATTGTTGAAGGTAAGAATTAGTTAAAATTTTCACAATATGCCAGGTCTTATATTAGGTTTAGATAAAAAAAATTATTCTAAACTCCCTAATAGCAAATTAAATTTTCTCCTTAGTCTTTAATTAGAAAAAATTTATTTTCACTTCTTGAATGTAAATTTGTATTTACTTAACTCTCTAATACATACTGATTTACTTAATTATTTTCATTTGTTTGGGTAAAAAAGTCTAAAATAAAATATAATTCCTCCTAAATTCAGTATTTAAAAAGAATATAATATATATATTTTTATCAAATTGAGCATACCTCATTTTTAACCTGACTAATCGATTGGGAGCCCATATTGGGGAATATTATTTTTTTTATTAGAGAATATTTATTTCCTTAACTTTCTGGTTTATTTGTTTACTAGTATTATAATATTCTCTTTATTAGAGAATATTTATTTCTCTAATATTTCTAATTTATTTGTTTCCTAGTTTTGTAATATTCTCTTTATTAGAGAATATTTATTTCCTTAACTTCTGATTTATTTGTTTCTTAATATTTAGATGTTTTGATATTTATATACCACACATCTCATTAATAAAATCAAGTATTCAACTCTCAATATTGTATATAAACTTAACAATAATTTTTTTTATTCTTTTCTTCTTTCTTCTCTATACAAACCCTAGTCACTGCCCACAATGGTCGCCAACGACGACATCACCAGCCGACCTCCGATGATGTCCTATCAGCCTCGCCCTTCTGCCCAGTGTTACATGCACCCTTGCCTACGTAGTCAGCTACATCCGGTCTCAATCGCTACCTTGGGCGTTGCAAAATCTGTAGTATCACAAGTCACTCTGCTCGTCAGTGGGGTTATATGTCTGCCTCAATGCTAGCCTTACTTCCACTGGCTCCGCCGCGTGCTCTGCTTATCTCATACAGTACACCGTGTGCTCACACTGCCATTTATTCTACCCCTTATAGTCTGATCCTCAGGAATGGGTGGTTGACTCTGGCGCCTCACATCATGTCACTACTAAACTCACTACTCTTTCGTTGCATGGTCGTACTCTGGGAACGATAGCATTATTATTGATGATGGTTCTGGACTGCCTATTACCCACACTGATTCTTTCTCTTTTTCAACTCCATATTTCCCTTTAATTTCTCCAATGTTTTATATGTGCTCTTTATGCCAAAAAAATTTGATTTCTATCGCAGCACTCTATGCTACTAATCCCATTAAATTTCTTTTCTTTGATTCATATTTCTAGGTGTTGGATGATCATACAAGGGTGATACTAGTTAGCGGGGCCCGTATAGATGGTGTCTATTACTCACTGAAATCTGCGTCTAAGCTATCGTTTGCTTCCATCCTTTCTACATCTATCTCGTCATCTATGTCCTTATGACATAGTCGTATAGGTCATCCGCCATTAGGTATTTTGCCACGGTCTTTGTCTTCCTTGGGTCTTTCATTTTTTACGGATACTTTGTCTAATTCTTTTGCACTTCATGCAATATTAATAAAAATCATAAACTGCCTTTTCATAAATCTAGTTTTTCGTCCCGTGCTCCTTTGGATATTATCTTTTCTGATGTATGGGCATCTTCTATTTCGTCATTTGATAGACTAAGATATTATGTTATCTTCGTTGATCATTTTACAAAGTGCATATGCCTTTATCCTTTTCATAAAAAATCGAATGTATATTTCACCTTTATTTCGTTCAAAACTCTTGTTGAAACTTGGTTTTCAATAACTATCAAAACTCTCTTCACTGACAATAGGGGTGAATTTTAAACACTTTGCTCCTTTCTTAGTACTCATGGTATTAGTCATCTTACAACTCTTCCACATACTCCTGAACATAATGGATACTTTGAATGTTGCCATCGTCACATAGTCGAAACTGGCCTCACACTGTTGCATAAAGCATCTATTCCACTCACTTTCTGGCCTTTTGCCTTTACTGCGACTGTCTATTTAAGTAACTGCATGCCTATGGCCGGTCCCTCTCACGTGTCCTCCTTTGAAAAATTGTTCACCACCACCCCTGATCTTTCAAAACTTCGTGTCTTCGGATGTTTGTGCTTTCCATGGTTGCGCTCCTACTCCCGCCACAAGCTTAATCCCAAGTCATGCTACTGTATCTTTCTTGGTTATTTTCTCACTCAGAGTGTCTTCTGGTGCTATGATCTCACACTCAAAAAAACTCTTTGTATCTCATCATGTTAAGTTTATTGAGCATGTTTTCCCATTTGCTGACACCTCCTCCCTATATTCCATAGTAATAAATACTGTCTTTGAGCTTTCTGCTGCACCAATACTTTTATGGGACCCTCTGACACTAGTGTCGCAACCTACCACTTGTTGTAGCCGCTCGAAGCTAACTCCTTCACTGTCGCCATCACCGTCGTCCACGCTGCCTGGTGGCGCCCAACCTTCTAGCCCATTGCCTCCCTCTTCCCCTCGCACTTCCCTAAACCAACATCCATGCAAACTCGCTCAAAAAATACAATCTGCAAACCCAACTCAAAGTATATCCTTCATACTAGCCTTTCACAACCTTGTGAACCATCATCTATCATGCAGGCGCTCAAAGATCCGAACTGGATAAAGGTCATGAATGAAGAGTATGATGCTCTTCTCCATAATCAAACTTGGACTCTTGTCCCACCTTCATCAGATCAGAATCTTATGGATAACAAGTGGGCATTTCGCATTAAGCATAATCTTGATGGTTTTGTTGATCGGTATAAAGCTCGCCTTGTTACCAAGGGTTTTCATCAATGTTCCAGTGTTAACTTTCATGATACATTTAGCCCTATTATTAATCTAGTAACCATTCATATTGTTCTTAGTCTGGCTGTAAATTGGGAGGGGTATCTTCCCCAACTTGATGTCAGCAATGCGTTTCTCAAAGATGTCTTACAGAGGAGGTTTATATGACACAACTTTTAAGTATGTGCAGTGCTGAATTTCTAGATCATATATGTTGTTTACATAAGGGACTATATGGCTTGAAGCAGGCTCTGCGCGCTTGGTATTTGGAGCTTCACGCCTTCTTGATTTCTCTTGGCTTTATTTCCTTTCGGGCTGATACCTTCTTATTTGTTTATCATCGAGATAACACTGTTATCTATTTCCTTATATACGTGGATGATTTAATCATTACAGGTAGTGATGTTTCTATTGTTGATGACATAATATATAAACTTGATGTCAAATTTGTAACTAAGGATCTTAGGGCTCTTTTATTCTTCTATAGAGTTGAGGTTTGCACAACTTCAAAAGGTCTTTCTCTATCTCAACAAAAGTATATTACTAATTTTCTCTCTAAACACAACATGCTTGCCTCCAAGCCAATTTTCTCTCCTATTACTCTTACTTTGCATGATGAGTTTCTATCTTTTGATGCAACTAAGTTCCTAGAGGTAGTTGGTAGTTTACAACATCTTCGTGTGACCCGTCCTGATATTTCTTTTACGGTTAATAAGCTTTCACAGTTTATACATGCCCCTTCGGAGACGCACTGGAGCACTGTGAAACGTCTGCTTCGATATCTCAATCGTATTAAGGATCTTGGCATTCGTCTACTTGCAGATACACCTCTCACTCTTCATGGTTTTTCTAATGCGGACTAGGCAGGAGATCCGGATGATCGATATTCTATAGGTGCATTTATTATTTTTTTGGGTGCTAATCCAGTTTCCTAAAAATCTACCAAGAAGTGCACAGTTACACACTCTTCAACTGAGGCTGAATATCGCACCATAGCCTCTACGGCATCGGAGCTTCAATGGATTAAATCACTTTTGATAGAATTGCTTATTCCAGTTATCACACCTTTTGTGCTCTTCATAGATAATTGGGTGCCACGTATCTTTCAACTAATCCTGTTTTTCACTCTTGAATGAAGCATCTGGCTATTGATCATCATTTTATCTGTGATCTGGTATAGTCTTAGTCTTCTGAATTATGAGTTACTCATATTTCTACTGTCGATTAGTTGGTCGATGCACTCATCAAGTCACTTTCTCGACCTCGACTGTTAGCTATTTGCAACAAGATTGGTGTCATCGCTGGGACACCATCTTGAGGGGGCATATTAGGGAATATTAATCTCTTTATTAGAGAATATTGGTTTCCTTAACTTTTTGATTTATTTGTTTCCTAGTATTATAATATTCTCTTTATTAGATAATATTTATTTTCTTAACTTTCTAGTTTATTTGTTTCCTAGTTTTGTAATATTCTCTTTAGAAAATATTTGTTTCCTTAACTTTCTAATTTATTTGCTTCCTAATATTTAGATATTTTGATATTTATATAACACACATCTCATTAATAAAATTAAGTATTCAACTCTCAACATCTCATACCAATCAATTAGCTTAGGAGGACTCAATTGTGATTGAGCAGCTTTGATAAACTGAGAATAAGATAAGTAATCGATCAGTTGAGTTTGTCATGAGGGAAGAGAATCCTCATTTTTTATAGGTAAAAAGGTGTAAAAGTAAGTATAATTCCTCTTAAATTCAGTACTATTTAAGAGAATTTAATATATTTTCTATCAAAGTGAGCACGATATTTTTTTCGCCTGACCAATTGGCTTAGACTGAATCGATTGACCAATCGATTGGTCAGGCGAAAAAAGAGTTGTGCTCAATTTGATAGAAAATATACTAAGTTTTAATTTAAATGTGCTGAATTTATAAGTAATTATATTTTTCTTTGGACTTTTTTATCTATAAAAATCAAGGACAATTAGATAAATTAATGTCCATTAGGGAACTAAAGTAAATAAACATTTATATACAGGAAGTGGGAATAAAATTTTTCTGACATAAGAATTGAAGATAAATTTTAGGATGTGGTTAGGAATTTTAAAATGATTTACGATTAGATCAACTTCAAGTGATCAAAAGTGCTTCATTGTGAATGTTTAGAGTCTGATAGTTCTGTGGGACTGAACCGGTTATTTTAAATTCGATATTACTTTAACTGATTAATCATTTAAAGTTATGATAGTAAATCCATGCAATCTCTCGTTGCAAGATTTATTGACAATCATAAGATATGGTGGTTGTCAAATATATTGGAATTTTCCACAACTTCTATTAATATAAAAAAATGCTAGGCTTTATGGTTTTTGGTGGAGCTAATTATATAAGAATCTGTATAATGATAGGGAAGGATAATTTTTATTTTTAATAAATCCATCACATATTTTATTTATTTATTTATTTATTTTGATAAATATGTCATATTCCAATTTAACACATTGAATATCACATTTTGATAAATACTACCTCTCACCTATATTGATTTGACAACTTCATAATTTGTTAAAAAAATTAAAAGAAGTAAAATTTAAGACAATTTAATTATTTTAATTAGTAAAAATTATTAACATGACGTGCTTAATCATCAAAGGATTTAATAAAGATGACAAATATTGTTATGTGAAAAAAAGACATTAAAAACTTGTTATATTTTTATATTGATTAAGAAATCAAAAGTATATACTCGTCACATATATAATATATTTTTTAAAAAAGAATCAATTAACATATTTCTTATAGAAAATTAGTGATATGTTTCTAAAGATACGGCATACAAAAGGATAAACTACAGAAAATTTTCCTTAATAAGAAAATTACCATTTAAATATCAGGAAATCACTCAAAATCTTTTTTCATGATAAGACAACATTTTTTGTTTTTTATCCAAGGAAAGACAACACGATTTTGTTGGTTACAATAATTCAAACATATGGAACCTAAACTTACAATATATTATTTAGATTATTTCTTTTAAAAATCCTTTTTAAAAGTGGCTACAGTTAGCTATTATTTCTTGATAAATTAAAATCAAGATTTATAGAACTATATATGATTTCATATTACTTAATAATATGTCGTATGTAAAATAAAAAGAAATGTTACGCTGCATTCCTATTTGTGAGAAAATAATATTAGTTATTCACGGATAGATGTATAATATAATAGTTATATATATTTATGATTTTGAAAGAAAATAAAAGTTCAAGAACTTAAAAAAAAAAAAATCTTATTGAACTGGGAATTGTTGTTTTAATAAAAAAATTGTTAAAAAAAATTAATGAAGTATATTTTCTCTTTTTTTCTTTTCTTATTTATTTATCTTTTTTAAAAAAATGCACTCCCCCTATTTTTTTAATCCAATTTAAATATAAATAAATGCGTTCATTGCTCTGTGGCCGCCCCTTGCGCTCCTTCTTCCTTCCTTGATCGACGTCGCCCGAATCTGTAAAGCAGGCGGGATCTTTCCCTCCATTCCAATCCCGCCGCCTTCGCTCTCGTCTGCGACTGCGCTCAAAATCACTTTTTTCGAATCCATTTGCTGTCGAAATCCGCCGATCCGAGAGGTATCGGTGAGGAGAGGAGCGGGAAGGTCGGACCTTTACTGCCCTCCGGGGTCTGGAGATGGGCGGGGTCACGTCGTCATTGGCGGCTAAGTTGGCATTCTTCCCGCCTAGCCCGCCCTCGTACGGCGTGGTGGTCGCCGACGAGGCGGCGGGGCGGGTGGAGATGACGGGGGTGCCGCCGCGCGAGAACGTGGAGGTCCGGCGGCTGCGGACGCGGAGGCGGACGGAGATCGTCGCCATGTACGTAAAGAACCCCGCCGCGAGTCTCACCGTACTCTACTCCCACGGCAACGCCGCCGACCTCGGGCAGATGTACGAACTCTTCTGCGAGCTCAGCGAACATCTCTGCGTCAATCTCATGGGGTGAGCGAACTCGCCTAACGCTTAATTCTTGACCTTTTTCTCTTTCGCCGGGATTTCTATCTTGAATATTGATGAATTTGATCTCGAATTCTGCAGCAAACTTGTTTGATTGACAAACCTCTTTGATTTCAATTTTCGAATTCTGTGGTTAGAACATACTTGCCCTTTCTTCCTTGCAAGGCCAAGGTTTACGTAATTTTTCTGTCCACTCTTCACTTTCCTGTAGAATCTACTGTAGCACTTTATTTCATATTCGGATCAATAAATGGCCTAAACTTGTCAACAGTTGGAGAAACTAACAAACAAACAAATAATCTTCAAATCACCGATCTGGAACCATTCATATTGAAAGTGATAGAATTTTGCATACACCGAATAATGAGCTGACAAAGAAATCCTGTAATTATATCAGGCTCCAATTTCACTGGACAAGGTTTTGGCAATGTAATTTAAGGACAAACATTCAATGCAACAACCTAGAGAATGAAGAGATGTGTTAGAGAATGTTGACTAATACTAAAAACAATGCTTATTTTCACTTAAACAATACTTGTTTAAGATATGTTCATTGGATCCAGTAGTTAGTATTCATATATGGGCATGCCATAATCCTCATATTCATTGGAAACGCTTGTTTAAGAGTGTGATTGCCGCTTATCTATTGTTATACTTGTGCTTTGGTGTTGATATTCATATATGAGTATGGTATCAATCTATTTATTATGTGGAATATTTCTCTCCAGGTATGATTATTCAGGGTATGGACAATCTTCTGGAAAGGTAGGAGAGTAGCTAATGCTTTCTTGGCCATCTTTGAAAGATATTATAGCGCAATTTACTTGTCCCTGTGTTTGCAGCCAAGTGAGCAAAATACTTATGCAGATATAGAAGCTGCTTATCAGTGTCTTGAAACGACATATGAAACTCATACAGAGAATGTTGTTCTTTATGGCCAATCAGTCGGTAGCGGACCTACACTGGAATTGGCTACTCATTTACCGAACTTGCGAGCTGTTGTGCTCCACAGCCCGATTTTGTCTGGTTTGCGGGTCATGTATCCTGTG
This sequence comes from Boesenbergia rotunda, assembly GCA_024364735.1. Taxonomy (NCBI): domain Eukaryota; kingdom Viridiplantae; phylum Streptophyta; class Magnoliopsida; order Zingiberales; family Zingiberaceae; genus Boesenbergia; species Boesenbergia rotunda. The sequence continues at coordinate 59,751 of JAGFNQ010000026.1, read as the reverse complement.
AAGCATACTTACTGGTTCGATATATATAAGGTCCTTGTTTCTTTTCTATTAATTCTTCCTTTTAATTTCCTTCTGATATTAGCTGACATGATGGATGATATGCTGATGTTGTGCAGAACATTGATAAAATTCCTTCAGTTCGATGTCCAGTGTTGGTTATACATGTAAGTAGACTTCTCAGAGTAATCTGCATGATTTCTGAGCAAGCTCTAGATAAGCCATTTATCGAAAACAAACGGCATAGTATGACAATAATCTTTGTTATGAGACTGACTGAACATATTCTTTACGCCTTTTTGGATCTGCACAGACTGTTGAAACTTCTAGTATCCAACTGTTGCTAGATAAAATAACTTCACTCAAATTGTTTGTCATCATAATTCTTGTGATTACCGAAGTGCCTTCTGTGTACACTTACCAATAAAGGACTTAGTACTATGTTAGTCCATCCGAGCAAGAATCGTTTCAATCTATATTTGGTCCTGCTACTTCTGAATTGATTCAAGAACCAAATTCCTTCCTCTAGATTTTCTGTCGGCCGCAGTTGATGTGGTACTACATTTACATTCTGCCTAAGATGTACCTTGTAAAGACTTCTAAACCATCCAAATCTATTACGTGTATTCTTTCTTGCTTAAAAAAGGCCCTCCTCTCAATTTTTGCAGGGAATGGCTGACGACGTCGTGGATACATCCCATGGAAAACGCCTTTGGGAGCTCTGCAAAGAAAAATATGAACCTTTATGGATCAAGGGAGGGGATCACTGTAATTTGGAATTGTACCCAGAATACATAAGACATCTTAAGAAATTCATATCAGCAATCCAAAAGATACCTCCGGCTGAAACTGCACCTGCTGAGAGATCACTTCTGCAGGGTCCTCATACTACAGGTTCTGATCACTTTGATCTCCATAGAAAAAGCTGGATGGGAGGGAAAAACCAAGGGCAAGTACTGATTGTAGAGAGAAGGGTAGGAATAGTACTGATAGGCGAGATAAACTGAGAGTGAGCACGGATAAGAAGAAGAAATCAAGAAAGAGCTTTGAAGTCACTGAAAAAGCAAGAATTAGTGTGGATCAGCAAGAAAAACCAAGGAAGAGCTTTGATCGGTTTGATAAACCTCATCTCTTTTCTCGTCGACGTGTTTATATTCGCGGAAATGTACATTCATTGTCATTTTTTTTTTTGAAATGGTGGCAGGATTGGAGGGATGATAAAGTCGGTTAGCTTGTGCAATATTGACTGTTTCAATGTCCCTGCGTCTCAAATGGAGGAGCTCAAAGGCAAGTGCTAGTATTCAGTTGCATTAACTGCTCCACAATGATGTAGTTTCTTTCCTTGAAGAAGGGTCAATCTTAGTTGTTTTGTCACCTTACTCATGAAGGAAAGTTTTCCCTTGTGTTATCCAATTGAATAAAAATGTAAGCAATGTTTTTTCGAGGTGCTTACCTTGTAGGGTTCAAACTTAGCAATGTTCTATATTCTGTGAGGTTTCTAAAGTCGAAATATTCTGCAGAAAAAGAAGGCTTTTCATAGAGAAATCAAATATTTTTCATGAATTTTTGCCATAAGAAAAAACCCCACTAAAACAGAGCTACAAAATGATATAGAGAGCAAAAAATGATCCAGATACAAAGGCCCATCGGAGAGACGAGCCAAATTTTGATCACCTTTATTCTGAGAGACCTGCTTTACAGTCGAAACTGGAAACAGAATTCAAATAGTACAACAGAAAGGTTTAGTTTTCGACAAATTTGTGAAACAAAAATCATTAACTTATAACACTGCCTGCCATTCATCCGTCACAAAAAGATCGTGCCTCAACCAAGCTCAAAGACAGGCAATAAATGATAGTGCTATGGAGCAGAGATCCAAAATCTCCATCTTGGAACAATGACCAGACTAGAAGCCAGATGAGTGGTTAGCCTTAAACATTTGTTTATCATGGGGAATCTTCTGGTGGTTCAGTGTTTGATGGTAGGTGCGCCGAAGTATTTCCATGCTCATGATTTTCCAGATTGTGCTGTCCATTCATTGTTTCAGATTTAGCGAACTGATCGGGTGTTTTTGATGACTTGGGAGAGGGCTTTTCTTCTGTCCATACAATTTGAGAACTCTTTTCATGGGGAAATGCTATGTTAGGATCGGTATATGAGAAAGACGGTAGAGTATAACCATAATAACCAATGAGTGGATGATCATATTTGCAACTTGTGCCGAACTTGCAGCTTCCATATGTCGTATAAAAGGTGCATACTGGCTGATCCTGTATGAATAAGCCACAGGAAAACGAGAAACTAAACAAACATGTAATTCAGGCGACAATTAAAGCATATGAGGAAAAAAAATGAGGAAAATGAACAGCATATTTACAGGTCTTAGAGGAAGCCCAAGTGGTCCTATGGTGGCTATAGCTGCATGATTACTCTCCTTAGGGTGATGGTACTTGCACGAGGTTCCATACTTGCAGCTCCCAGTTTTCATGTAATATTGGCATTCTGGTTGATCTGGCCTCTCGGGAAAATCTAGTGGCAAGCCGGAGCTTGACTGTTCTTGATGCTTTGAGTTGGATATCTGGTTAGGTGCAACCATATTGGCAGGGTAAATATGGTTCATACTGCCCTGGCATGCATTTATAGCTTGCTTACAGTACAATAAAACATGAATGAACAAAAAGTTAAAAGGACGGGGCATTTACTTTCAGAAAAGGGACACACATACTAAAAAAAGAAGGAAAAAAAGTATTATACTGCCACATATGAGTTGAAACTTGACTAACTAGTAACTAGCAATGAAGCAATCTTAGATGTACACTGGAACATGTATATTATGATGGACAAAAAAAGAAAGATCCAAATGTGTAAGCCAAAATTAGGCAGCAACTGGGAAGTTATTTGCATTTTATTAGCTCTAAAAGATGTAAAGGAACATGATTGCAGCAAATCAACACGATAGGAAATGGTTCAAACTTTAGTCATTATACAACTTCAAAGGTCCAAACATCTGAGTGCATAAATTCTGTTTGATGTACTTTATCGATTCACATTAGAGAATCCTTTTTAAACAAAGTTAGATTAATAATACCCCACCATATAGTACTTCTAATGTAGTCTGTCGGGTTTATTGTATGTGGCATAGATCTTGCCAATATTAACAGCCAAATTAAACTAAGATCCTGAAGATGTGCCATATTCCCTAATCAAGTCCTTTTTTTCTCTATATAAATAACCATGTTGGAAGATAAATATTGCAACTTAGAAGGATGTGTTCTTTTTAGCATTTCATATCTTCTTAGAAAAATTTACTGATATAAAATGTATAATAATAAAAAATCCTCAACAGCCTTTCATCAGTACGCATGCATCAATCAGCAAGTACAAAGGGAAAACTGCTGAGCTACAGTTACTTGAAATATATGCTTTCTCAATAACAAATTTGAACTCAAGAATCCCGTTCAGCAAGAATGCAGATTTTTTTTTCAACTTGTCTGGGTTGGCCTCTGGTTCCAAGGTTAAACAGTTGAATTAGCTGGTTTGTTTGATTCTGTTGAAACTTCCGATTCAATTAAAACAAGAACATCTACAGGGCTTATATAACTTTCATAACCCTAAGGATACAAAATAAGGAAAAGACCTATCTACCCTTGCAACTCACAACACTCCCTCTCAAGTTGAACATATATATCAAACATGTTTAACTTGCTAAGAGCAGAATTAAATACAGCTTGGGGTACAACTTTTGTAAACATATCAGCAAGTTGGTTCTCAGATTTGACATAAGGTAAACATAGTTCTCCGGAATCAAGCCTCTCCCGAATAAAGTGGCGATCAATCTCGATGTGTTTAGTCCGGTCATGTTGTACTGGATTATTTGCAATATTGATTGCAACCTTGTTGTCGTAATACAGCCTGAGTGGTGATTCGGCCTTTAATCCCATGTCTTCCAACAAAAAAACTCAACCACAACATTTCTGCAAGACCATGTGTCATGGCCCGATATTCTGCTTCCGCACTGGACCGTGCACAAACACTTTGTTTCTTACTTCTCTAAGTTACCAAGTTTCCCCCTAAAAAGGTGCAATAGCCAGAAGTGGATCTTCTATCATCTCTAGAACCAGCCCAATCTGCATCAGAATAACATTCCACTTTCAGATTACCACTTCCCTTAAACAACAAGCCTTTTCCGAGACATGACTTTAAGTACCTTAAAATCCTGTCAACGACCTTCATGTGTACAGTTTTAGGAGCATGCATGTACTAGCTCACTACGCTAACAGCATAGGTGATGTCAGGTCTAGTCATAGACAAATAGAGTAATTTTCCAACCAACCTTTGATACGTTCCTTTTTCCAGACTTGTAAGATCCTCCCCATTAGAACTAGTAAGATCATGATTTACTTCTATAGGAGTAGATGCTGGCCGACAACCCAACTTCCCTGTCTCCTTGAGTAAATCCAACACATATTTTCTCTGACATATATAAATTCCTCTTGAGATCGAGCAACTTCAATACCAAGGAAGTACCTCAATAGTCCAAGGTCTTTAATTTCAAATTCTGATGTTAACTTGGACTTAAGAGCCTGGATTTCAACCTCGTCATCACCCGTAACTATCATATCATCAACGTAAACCAAGAGAATGGTAGTTCTGCCCTCTTTCTTTTTCACAAAGAGTGTATGATCAGCATTCCCTTGTTTAAAGCCAAACAATATCATGGCTCTGCAGAACCTATCAAACTATGCTCTGGGAGATTGTTTAAGTCCATACAACGCTTTTATTAGCCTGCAAACCTTTCCTTTTGTTTCGATTCCAGGAGGTGGCAACATGTAGACCTCTTCGTGAAGGTCACCATTCAAAAAGGCGTTTTTCACATCTAGCTGAAATAGAGGTCAATCATATTGAGCAGCAAGAGAAAGGATTACTCTGACCGATTTCAGCTTTGCAACTGGAGCAAAGGTCTCCAAGTAATCCACCTCATATGTTTGAGTGAATCCCTTGGCAACAAGTCTGACCTTAAATCTAACCACTTCACCCTCTGAGTTATACTTGATAGCATAGACCCATTTAGAAGCAACCAAGTTCTTCCCCTTTGGAGGATCAACTAATTCCCAAGTACCATTTCTATTAAGAGCCTCCATTTCTTCATTCATTGCTTCCCGCCACCTTGAATCCCGTACAACTTCATAATAAGAAGAAGGTATGACATGATTTGATAGCTGTGAAACAAAAGCATGATATGAAGAAGATAAACGAGAATAAGAAACGTGGTTAGTGATAGGATGTTGAGTACATGACCTGACCCCCTTCCTAACAGCAACCGGAAGGTTCAGCTCATTTATATTTAGGGGTGCGGTTGGTTCAACAAATGAGGATAACTGCTCCACAGGATCAGGAGCCAAAGCATCCGATTCAGCTAGCTGATTAGTAGTAGGTCCTTGCTGATGTCTTCGTCGCTTGTAAGTAATAATTTCTTGTGAAGACTGCAAGCCCAGTAATGAAGCATCTAGTAGTGGAGTATCTTTTTTATTTTCCATGACATCCAGTGAAATAGGGGAAGGGACCACTTGAGGTACAAGAGGAGAAGGGACCACCTGAGGTACAAGGGAAGAGGTAAGATTCTCCCCCTGAGGACGAGGCTGAGAAGAATAATAGGACTCTGACTCAAAAAAGGTAACATCCTTCAAGACATATCTCGTCCTAGTGATAGGATCAAAGCACTTATAGCCTTTCTGGCAAGTGGAATACCCTAGAAAAACTCCTCGTATAGAACGAGGATCAAGCTTAGTGGACTTGGGACCTAGAACATGAATAAAATAAAGGGAGCCAAAAACCCGAGGTGTAAGGGAAAACAAGGTTGTGTCAGAACGAAGAAGAGTGAGAGGGCACCAGTACCCGAGATCCTTGGATGGCAAACGATTGATGATATAGGCAGTTGCAAGGACAGCATCAGCCCAGAAATATTTGGGTAAGTGGCGCTGAAATAATAGTGCACGGGCTGTTTCAAGGATATGATGATTTTTTCTTTCAGCCACTCCATTCTGTTGTGGTATGTAGGGACAAGATGACTCATGAAGAATTCCTAAATCCTCTAGAAAAGTATTTAGAAATTGTGCAAAGTACTCGCGTGCGTTATCAGAACGAAAAGTCTTCACTTTTGTGTGAAATTGAGTTTCGACCATTCTACAATAATGTTGACTGAGTCGAGGTACTTCATCCCTGCTCTTCTCCAAGTAAAGTCATGTACAGTGGATGTAATAATCAATAAAGGAGAAAAAATATCGATAGTCATCCAAAGAAGGCACAGGAGAGGGCCCCCACACATCTGAATGAACGAGATCGAACGGAGACAAACTTTTATTAATGGACTCAGAAAAATGAGTTCTACAATGTTTGGATAATTGACAAACTTCACACTGGAGTGACTCAAGAGAAATAGAAGAGAAGAGGCTAGGAAATAGGACTTTCAAGGATCGGAAAGATAAATGTCCCAATCGGGAATGCCATAAAAAAATTTCTTGATGCTTATTTTCCAAACATTGGGTTGTAGACTTCAGAGCAGAAGTTCTTCCAAGCTGATAGTAATAAAGACCTACTTCACGGCCAGTCCCAATCGTTTGCTTGGTCTCGAGATCCTGAAAGACACAATGATCAGGAAAAAAGTTACTGAGCAGTGTAGTTGTTTTGTAATACTGCTGACAGAAAGTAAATTAAGTGAAATGGAAGGGACATGAAGCGCAGATGATAGGATAAAGTGATCAGCCAGTTGTATCGAACCTTTTCCAGCAACACTGGCTTTAGTCCCATCTGCAATGGTCACTTTATCCTGCTCAGAGGACAAAGAGTAGGAAATAAAAGAATTATCAACATTTATCATATGATCCGTAGCTCCTGAGTCAATGACCCAGGGGCTATAAGATCTTGAACCGACAACACTTAACCCTAGGCCATGGATACCTGTATGCGCTTGAGACGGAATGGTAGAGACAGAGGATGAAGCCTGAAGCTGCGAGAAAAGGTACTGAAGGTTGGCAATGTCAGTAGATGACAACTTAACAGTAGAAGGTACAACGGACTCAGTAGTCCCCTCATCCACTAATTTTTGGACAGCAAGATTTCCATGATTAAGAGCCTTTTTGTCACTAGATTTGAATTTTTCATGTTTCTTCTCAGGATATTTCTCCCAACAAAAATCTGAATCATGATTAGTCCTCTTGCAGTGTCGACAAAACTTTCCACCTTTTCCTTTTGTTCCCCCAGGCTTGGACTTGTTTACAGAACCGACAAAAACAGAAGACTCCCCAATTGGATTGCTTGTTGTAGAAATACTCCCCTTGTTGCTCATGGTCCTTCTCCTACCTTCCTCACTAAGAATTTTGTAGTAAACTTGTTCTAGTGAGGGAGTAGGATCAAGACTAAGGATATGTCCTCTTAAACTCTCAAACTCTGCATGAAGCCCATCAAAAAACTTAATGATTCTGTCCTTCTCCAGAAGCTTTAGATATCTCTGATGATCATCAGTAGAACTCCAACTTTCCATCCTGTAGTAGTCAAACTCATCCCACAATCCATTTAGAGTAGCAAAATAATTTGTGACCAACATAAAACCTTGTTCAAGTTTAAAAATTTGACTACTTAGATGATAAGTATGTAGCATATCATGTTTGCGTCCATACATCTGCTCAAGTGTCTTCCACATATCCACGGTTGTTCTGGTATGAAGAATGACCTGTTTGATGCCAGAACTAACAGAATTGAGTATCCAAGTCATTAACTGAATATTGTCACGCCTCCAAGTACGAAAACTAGGGTCCTTCTCATCTGGTTTAACTTTAGTGCCGTGAAGAACATCAAGTTTATCATGACCTTCAACATAAAGTTCAACAGCAACTGCCCACGATGCATAATTTGTCTCGGTCAATTTCTCCGAGGTTATCTGAAGACCAAATCTCCAGCCCCTGTCATTGTGAAAAATGGTTGTACCTGTCCAGAAGAAGTCAAAGGATCTGTAGAAATCCCAGAAGTTTCTCCAGAGGTGTCCGCCATAACAAATCACAAGAAGAGATGGATCGTCTGCGTAGCTGTCGGCAAAAAAAAATTGCGCAAGGAAGAAGAGGAAGAAGAAGTGGTCGTCTCTACCGAAGAGGGACGTGCGCAGGTTCGTGAAATGGCCGAAGGTTGTTAGGATCCAGAGGTAGTAAAGGATACTGAAGCAGCGACTGAAGGTCCCTCCGGCTCTGAACCTAACTTTTGAGGTACAGGCCTGAAGATCGAGCTGCCGATAAGCAGATGGCGATGGGGCTCGGTGTTGACGGTGATGGGGCTCGGAAACTTGCAACGAGAGGCAGAACTTGTTGCTTGCGCAAGAACCGGTGGCGCGCCAAGATCAAAAAAAAATTGCTCTCAAAAGAGATAGCCACTGCTTGCAACAAGATAGTCGTTGTCAAGTGGCCTTCTCTCAAAAGAGAAATCGCGGCGGTGCTTGCTCGCGCGAAGAGGACCCGTGAAAGGGCTTCGGCACAAGAAGAAGGAAAAAAAAACTGCGGCGCAAGAAGAAGGAAAAAAAAGAAATCGCGGCGGTGCTTGCTCACGCGAAGAGGAGGACACGCGAAAGGGCTTCGATGCAAGAAGAAGAAGGAGAAAAAAAAACTGCGGCGTGAGAAGAAGGAAAAGAGAAATCGCGGTGGTGCTTGCTCGCACGAAGAGGACACGCGAAAGAGCTCCGGCGTAAGAAGAAGAAGAAGAAGAAGGGAAAAAAAACTGCAGCGCAAAAAGAAGAGAAAAACGACGCAAGAAGAAGAAGGAAAAAAAATTAGGATTTTGGAAAACTTTGCTCTAATACCATGTTGAAACTTCCGATTCAATTAAAACAAGAACATCTACAGGGCTTATATAACTTTCATAACCCTAAGGATACAAAATAAGGAAAAGACCTATCTACCCTTGCAACTCACAACAGATTCCAAACACACTGATCTAACATATTAAATGACCAAACAAATTGAAATGGCCACCACTATAAGTCAGCATTGGGCACCTAGACTGTCCTCTTGTTTCTCAACGTATGTAAAAAAGACAGCATTGAGAGAACTGGATATGTGGAAGATTGTCTTATTAACTACTGTTTAAAGTAATTAGTGAGAGAACTGGATATGTGGAAGATTGTCTTATTTTCGATAACTACTGTTTAAAGCAATTAGCAACGATAGAAGAAGAGCATCTTGCCTACTTGTGTGTGCAATGAGGCTTGGATTGCCAGCAAATGGCAAGTGTTCTCTATTCTTGTCAATAAGTTCACAAAACAAACTTTCTCAAGGTGTAGTTTGAAGCAAGGTAAGTTCTCTTGGTTGTTCATTGGTGTTGCAATGGGTATGCTTTTGTAAAGTAAATTTCCTATGATTGGGAAGGCAAACAAATGCAAGTCACATTTTTTACTTTTGATGTCTATGTTTCCACCACCTATCATGGATGGGCAAGACTGAAGAAGTGAAGATCAAATTTATGAGTGTAGTCGCCAGTTTACTCCAGCAAATTGCTCTTGTACACCAGTAAACACAAGCGACAGAAATCACTTGTTCAAGACAGAAACATTCTTGGAAATTCCTTTATGATTAAGGATGAGAAAAGATCTTATCAAAATGAGTTCTGCAAATTTTACATGATAAAAGGGTATTTTCCTGAAATGACAACCAAAGTTGGTCTAACAATGAACTGTAGCTACCAGCATTCATCTACTGTTTCTTTACAAGTGATGGTCTTAAAAGCATACAAAGTGCATCACTAGGTCATGCATACGACAAAATGAGCAGTGCATATGTAAGAGCATAAATCATATAAGACAGAATGTAGAAACTAAAGCATCCAATACTAAGATTCAATAAAAACTAAATTCAATAAGTTCTTCAGCAATAGCAATAAAAGATATATATTTGTATTTTGGTGATTTGAATTTATGTGACTAGAACCACAAAAAATAACTTTTGTAAAACGAAGACTTCAATCATAGATTAAACCAGCGACAGAAAAAATACACTTTGTAGAATTAAGAAGTATTAGTAATCCTGAAATAATAGCTATTTTTAGATGACTTGAAGAGTTGGGTTTCAATTTTAAAGTATGTAGCTACTGACCATGTAAGTGTTCCAACCCTGCTGCACAGCTGTTGTTCCTTGGGTGGGTGGAAGAACAAGAGGTACATAGGCTGGGAGAGATTGCATTCGTGGACTAGACATGTAAGGAACTCTTGATAAAGGCCATGGTGAAATTCCACCAATTATAGGGGAGGCAGATGTAGGTACCATGGGACTTGAATATCCATAGGCTGGAGATCCTGTAAGAGGGAATGTCGATCCAGCAGTCATTGGCTGAGGATCAGGATGATTGAACTTGCAGGCAACTCCATATTTACAAGATCCAGTTCTCATGTAATAGGCACATGGCTTTTCATCCTGGAAATCAAATCAATGAATCTTGAACAATTAGCTATTAGATAGAGAACTGCCTTAAATAACCACAAATGAAGCTGTTGGTATCTGCGGACAATTAACAAATTGAACTGTAGAATGGGGCCAAGAAGCTTCAGAGACCTTTCGGATAGGTAGTCCCAAAACATTCATCTGAACCAATTTGGTATCATGTTTGTCCCGTGGATGATGATATTTACAGGAAGTCCCATACTTGCAAGTTCCTGTTTTCAGGAAGAACTGCAACAATAGTTGAAATAAATTAGCAACTACCACAAATTTCACATGCAGACCCACATCAGGAAGCCCTTGCCGAGAAAAGATTCACTAAATTCAGTAGAATAGCAATGCCAGTTTGTTTCTATCTTAAAACAACTGGTACTAATAAAGCAAACTTTCTAGTTTTTAGGCTCGAACCCACCATGCTTTTCAATCAGAGATGAAAACAAGTTACAATCAACTTGTGTTGAAGTCCTATTAGATAAGAGAAACTAAAGAATAATAGCTCATCTATTTTGGGTGGTCAGAGCCTATGGTGCACTAGAGAGAATGAAGATAGACAAAGAGGGGGAAGGATAGGAGGGATAAAAAGTGATTTTTCTAGAGTAGCCACGTAAATGATGACCATGGAATAAGAGAGGACAAATGGGAGTGAAGGGAACCAAGAGAGAATCAAAGAAGAAGAGGTGAGGCAAGGCTATGCTGTTGCATCAAACATGTCGCCTATGTCTAACTGGATTAAAGAAGAAATTTTTGACCTGTGTGAACTTGCTTCAATACCAAGTAGATTCTATTGATTTACAGGGAATCATTACACTGACATTTGTAGGATTCAGAAATAGTACTCATTGACTAAATATTTAATGTGACACTAAACCTATAATGATATTAGTATTAACTCTAACACTCAACGATTTTACTTTTCGTTTCCATTTTCAACAAACTTCTCAAGAAAAAAAATTGAGACATTTTTTCTAAAACAGCTTAAGATAGAGAAAACAAACAAAAATAAAAAGGAAAACAAAATATAAAATAAATATTAACAAAGTCTATTTTGATTCTTTTTGGTTTATCAAGTTCAAAATGACTTGAATTCATGTAGCATTTTGGTACTTGTTCATCCTCGCTTAAATTTGCACTAGTGACGTATTGATAAAGTTTGTTACTTAGATCAAATAAAAGCAGGGATATATTTTATAACAGATCTACTGCCCTGTGCATTTACAATGGGGGTTTCTTTTGTTGTAGCTCCATTAGGAATTGTGTTGTAGTGAACAGACATTACTGGAAGTGTCCTAGTAAACCCAAGAGCTATTTCATCAAACAAAAACAAGGGGGTAATGCTTAAACTGTATGATAAGATGTACTAGCTGTTTGGTTTTGGATAATGCACCTGACAATCAGGTTGGCCATCTCTCTGAGGGAGTTCAGCGATAAACTGATTGTTCTGCAGTAAACAATTAACATAATCTTAGGTACAATATCAATGTAATCTGATTTCTTTTAATAATTGGTGGCTAAAAGTATGTAAATCTAGTTTCCATATAATAAGGGGAAAAACATCACGTTCAAAGGTGTTAAAGGCAAAAAAGTTCTCACATGCCAATTGTGAGTAGGATGATTATACTTGCAGTTGCTTCCATATCCGCAGTTACCAGTCCTCAGATAATATAGACAGTCAGGCTCGCCTGGGCGATCAGGATAAGAACTCAGCTGGCCATCAACACCCTCAGGGTCATTCTCGTTGTTTAATTGCCACATAACTTCTGCGATCAGAAACACAATACTCAATTAGCTGCTTCTCTCGTAATACACCCGGTGTGACACGATAAGGTGGTGCGCCTGCTTTACTTATTTATCTAAGTTTGTTTCCTCCCCCAAATAAAGACAGCCAATCAACATGACAAAAAGGAGAATCCTAAGTTGCAGAAATTAGGACACAAAACGAGAAAAGGAGATCCGCAAATCCAGAAACCACCTTCAAGGTTATCTGGCGAAGCATTAGACGACTTGGAAACAGCATTGTGCCTGACATCGGGCATCATCGGAAGCCGCGATCGTATCACAAACCTCTACCGGCAGATCAAACTCCGACCGTCAGAGCGCCAACAAAATCCAACCCAAAACCACAATTTGAGCTCAAATCAACACCCGATGACCGCCCCCACAACTCCGATCCTCGATCCGCGCGATTCGCAAAGCGATTCAGGTCTCCGGCATCAGGAAACAGGCGCAGCTTCCCGACCAAATCCGCGAGGAGAACTCACCACGGGCAAATCGGCTTCGATTCACGCCCCAAAACGGGAGCGAAGGACACGGCAAGTTTGGATTTCCGATAAGGCGTTGGATCTCAACGGATCGATCGGGCGATCGCCCCCTCTCCCCTCCCCCAGCTCTCGCCCTTTTATTTTATTTTGTTCATTCTTTATCGTCGTAACGCAACGCGAGGGAGCGGAGATAGAAGCAAGGAGGTCGGAGCATTTATTCCTTTATAATAAATCTCACTTTATATTAATATAAATACTATTAATGGAGTGTTTAGTACTCGTGCCATCAATTAGTCATTATTTAATGCTAATGCTCTGTTCTGTTCGCTCCCATCGACTGTACGGAAATCAAACTAGTTTTTGTTTTTTTTACGAAGGACGGATTTTAGACCAGTCCTGGATCACATCCAGACCTACTTGATTTCTTATTGAATAAAAATGTGGATCCCATAACTAATCGCCAATTAAATTTGGGTACCAACTTAATCTTTTGGGTGTTTATTTTTTTGTCCCAAGAATCTTGTTTGTAAATTTTTAATAGCTTTATACTATTCATCCTAAAGTACACATTGGGAAATAGAGATAATAATAATATAATAGAGATAAAGTTTAATCTATATAAGTGATGATAAGATTTGTTGGTATAATTGTAGTATTTATCATAAACAATTTAGATGAAATTATTTATATTTATACATGATAATAATTAAGTTGATAATTATTGTAATAATTTTAATTATATTTTAAAAATATTTTAATATGATAGTATTTTATTTGTATTAGGGTAAAATTAAAATGGAGTTTATCTTATAATATTTATTTTAAAATAAGATAAGATTGAAGTGGTCGATATTTTCTTCGTTTCAAAATTGCATTACGATGCTGACGTGGCATCAACGACGAGTTCCCAAAGATTGGAAGGCGAGCGCCACGACATCTTTAAGCGTCCTCTCGTCTCTCTCTCTATCTTCCATGGTCGAGGAACGATCCGGAGCTCCGATTGTCCAGGCGTGTCTCTCGATTCCGCAGATCTCGATCACTGAATGCGAACCATTCTTCTCGTTGGATTTGAATTTTTCAATTTGTTCGTTTACTCTTTACGTTTGGATCTCCGATCGGGGTATCTTGTAGGTCGGTGATCGGTTTCTATCTCTGCCGGTTGAGATCCAGTCTGATCTTGGTTTCTCCTGCCGTGATGGAGGCAATAGAGGAGCTCAGCCAACTGGCGGAGTCGATGGTGATGGCGGCCTCCATTCTCGCGGACGAGGACATCGACGAGGGCTCCGCCGCGAAGAGGACCTCTACTTTCCTTAATGTCGTCGCTCTGGGCAATGTCGTAAGCCTCTCTGTGGCTCTACTCGGTCATTTGAATGCGCCAGTCGCTTTTTATGTTTTTTGTTTGCTATAAGATGAGTTGTTGGTTAACATCCAAGTTACACGTTTGAGTGGACGTTCACTGATCTTAGGGAGCTGGAAAATCTGCCGTATTGAATAGTGTGGTCGGCCACCCTATTCTGGTACTGCAACATTCGAACTCTTCTGATGATTTATCTGTGAGTTTGGTCGTCTATTGCGTTTCATTTTGTTTGCGTTGGTCACAGCCGACGGGAGAGAATGGCGCCACTCGCGCGCCGATCACAATCGATCTTGAGATAGATGGATCCTTGAGCAGCAAATCGATAATGTTGCAGATAGATAGCAAGTCACAGCAGGTGTCTGCAAGTACGAGTCTTTAAAGCTCTGTCGAAGTGCCATTTTTTGATTGCTTGTTTCCGTATTTTCCCCTTGCTTACTCGTATTGATCGTCTTTATTTTTGTTGTAGGTGCCCTTAGACATTCTCTTCAGGATAGGCTCAGCAAGGGCACTGGAGGTCGTAGTTCAGGAAAGAACCGGGCGGATGAGATCTATCTGAAGCTTCGAACGAGTACCGGTTTGTTCTCTTTTCATGCTATACTTTTTTTTTGTCACGAAATGTTGTATTTGATATGGAAATGCATCTGCAATGAAAGTTATTCGGGAACTCTGCTCAACAGTTGGATTGATAGGGTTACAGTGAGGGCAACTGGAGTTGGATTCGACATAGAATTAGGCTCAACTCTAGTTTCATTATCCTCAAAATGTATGTCTAAATTTAATAATTCAATAAATAGATGGTTTAATTAGATTAATCCTCAAATACAAACTGTTCTCTAATATGTCCCAAATAGTTTTTCAATTTATCATATTTGCTTCTGGTAATTATTATTATATTTGTTGATATAACAGTGGCTAATTATTTTCTATTTTATGAGTTAACATGTTCCAATTTACCAGCTCCTTCTTTGAAATTGATTGATCTGCCTGGACTAGATCAGCGGTCTATGGATGAGTCTGTAGTAAGTAGCACTTTATGGTTTCTGGCACGCAGTAAATAAAATGGCACAGATTATGCCTTGTTCTAATATAATACCCTTTTAGGTTGGTGATTATGCTGCAAGAAATGATGCTATACTGCTGGTTATTATAGCAGCCGCTCAAGCATCAGATGTTGCTTCCTCGAGAGCTCTTAGGATGGCTAAAGAATTTGATTCCGAAGGTTCGTATGCGTGGCACACATAAAAATTAGCATTTTCTTTATGATTCTTATTGCAGTTTCAATTTGTTAATATATGCTTAAATATTATGTTTTTACCACAGTCTCCTGATTCTTTCTCTATATTGTTATTTTTGTAGGAACTAGGACTGTTGGTATCATTAGCAAAATTGATCAAGCAGCTGGTGACCAGAGAAGTCTTGCTGCTGTTCAAGCCCTTTTATTGAATCAGGGACCAAGAAGTGCTTCTGATATTCCATGGGTAGCGCTTATTGGACAATCTGTATCTATTGCTTCAGCGCAGGCAGGAACAGTTGGATCTGATAATTCACTGGAAACTGCTTGGAAAGCAGAGGCTGAAAGTCTTAAATCGATACTTACTGGAGCTCCACAATATAAACTTGGTAGAGTTGCTTTGGTGGACGCCCTAGCTAAACAGATACGTGAAAGGATGAAGATCAGGCTTCCAAACCTTCTCTCGGGGTACTTTATGAAATTATTTATTCTTGTCTTATTATTTAATTTTCCCCGTGCACTTTTTATCTTATTTGGCTTATTTCAGGTTAATATTTGTGATTGCAGAACACAAAACAGTACTTCCAATATTAGAGTTTGCTTGACAGATCATGCTTCTTTCACTCTTATAGCATTCATGTTATGTAGATTTTGTAAATGGCATGTGGGTAACTCACAAGGTTGATATTGCTTGAAAGCACAAACTTAAAAAGGGATTGTTTATTATGGCTTTGAATATTGTTCTGGCCTAGCTAGTTCAACCTGTTTGCTGGGAAGCAGACCAGAATTTGGCTGGTTTAGGCACATTGAAAAAGTCAAGAAACAGACAAAGCTGCAAAGCTCTAAACCCAATTGACGTGGGATTTGCTTACCTAGTATTCGATTATTTAATGTTGTATTTCTTTATTCCTTCAGCTTAATTTGGTTGGACCAACTAAACCACAAACCTGGTAACTTCTTCAGTTCTTACAGACAATGTCTAGTTTAAGTAGATGCACATATCTAAATCATTATGGTTTTCCTTCGTCCGGTTGTATTATAATTTTTGAAAGTATTATTTCTTAAAAAATGTTATTATTGTAATCACCTGCAGTCATTATCTTAGAATTTCAATGGCTCAATTTTTCACAATGCTTATTGTGCTTATATTAGCATAGCTATATCTATAAATTGTTGTAGTAGTTCACTTTGGGACACTATGCTTTTTTGCTTGTATTTCACAAAGGGATTAGTTGCTCCTCACAGTAGGTTATTTTGCCATATTTCATGATGCATTGTTTATGTTTTAACAAGGCATGCATTTGTTTACTGATCTATGCAGATTACAGGGTAAGTCCCAGGCTGTTCAGGATGAGTTATTGAAGTTTGGTGAGCAAATGGCATATACTGCTGAAGGTACTAGGGCTACTGCATTGCAGCTTTGCCGAGAATTTGAAGATACATTTCTGCAGCATATTTCTGCTGGTGAGGTCAGTATTATGTTTGTAATACTTATTTTTGTAATTTTGTTAGGGTGAAAAGCTTAACAATGATCAGTTCCTCTATGAGAAATCGGTTACCATACAGGCACAGTTTACTTGATTTATTCATATTACAGCTTTTTAATAGCTGATCAGTACATTGGTGCCAGAAACTATATGCACTTCCTAGTGTCCACAAGTTCATCATAAGCCCAAGTTAATAGTAATTAACTTAGCTAAGCTTATAAACCCAGAATGTGCAGTACATTTGCACACTAGTGTATACTATATGAGTTGTACTCAATACCTTTGTTGAACTGACCAATGCCTTGACTGCCATAATGATGGCGTATTCGTAGAAAGGTGCAGAATTTCTGTGTTCTAGTCAAAGTACAAAACTAATCGATAATAATCGGCCTATGTAATTGGTCTCCCAAAACTACTAAATTCAGCTGTGGTTGGACTTGTGTTGCAGAAAAGAAGGGGCAGATAAGGTTTATGCTTTGATGTCTGGCCCTGCTGCCAGCTCACTGTTGACACAATGCATGCAGCATGCTGTCTGCAATTTTCTAATATAGGCAAAAGAATTTATGATGTATTACTATAAAAATATACATGACATGACATAAGGACAAATAACCCTCTTATATCCACTGTGTTTATATATTTTATGTACGAGTTTAAAAAAAAACATACCAATGATCTGAATAAATGAATGTATAAATTAATTAACTTGAGTTATTTTATGTTTGTTTACCAGAAGGAAGTTGCGTATGCCTAGAAACAACCTGTAATAGTGTTTAAAATGGTTATACTTTTATGATATTGCATTTATCGCATGTGAGTCAGTGATATGGTGCTCTAATAAGATCTTGTGTTGTGCTTAATTTGGGCAGGGTGCAGGTTGGAAAGTTGTTGCTACCTTTGAAGGAAACTTCCCCAACAGAATTAAGCAGCTTCCATTGGACAAGCATTTTGACATAAACAATGTTAAACGAGTATATTTCCATCCCTATGCTTTTTTACTAGCTTAAATTCCTTTTTTCCATATTGCCTAATTCTTCATGTGTTACCTTGCCCCCTAGATTGTGCTTGAAGCTGATGGCTATCAGCCATATTTAATATCTCCTGAGAAAGGTCTGAGGTCCTTAATAAAGTGTGTACTGGAACTTGCTAAAGAACCATCAAGACTTTGTGTAGATGAGGTAAATTTTCTTTTGTATTTGTGTTATATGGCTTTTACACCTAAATTATTTGGCAAATTACTTCTTTGACATAATCTCCACTTTGCTTAATTGTTAATTATGTTAGCAAATGTCTGTAAACTTTATGTTTTAAGAGATTGTTTCTTACTGTTATTTAAACAGGTGCACCGTGTTCTACTAGATATAGTTTCGGCTTCAGCAAATGGTACTCCAGGACTTGGTAGATACCCACCCTTTAAGAAAGAGGTACTATTGCAATCTAATGTTTCCATCTCAGGATAATGTTCACTTCCTTGCCACAGGCAGCTTTTTGTTAGATTTCTGGCACGTGAAAACATTCAACTTTCATTGTGTTCTGCAAAAACAAGGTGGTTGCAATTGCATCTGCTGCCTTGGAAAATTTCAGGAATGAGGCAAATAAGATGGTTGTTGCACTAGTTGATATGGAACGGTCTTTTGTTCCTCCTCGACACTTTATTCAACTTGTGCAGCGCAGGTTTGTTGCTATTCCTAATAAAATCATTTAAAAAATCTTTGAGGATTTTCTGCCTCTTCAATTAAGTTATATTTGTCCATTTTTTTTTTTTTTGCATGAACGATCAATTATAATGATAAAAGGTATACATGGTTCTTCAGCCTATCTCCTATTATTAATAATATAATTGCTAGACATAGGTGAAGGTTCCTTGCAATGAGCAATTTTGCAATCAATTAGCGATATTTGTTTTTTATTGCTGGAGGATTGTGATTTCATTCACAGCATCCATGAGTTTCTTTTTAAATCTCAAAGTGCTTCTATTCAATTATATTTTACAACTGTTAGGTGATCCTTCTAAACACATTCCTTTTGGCCAGAAGGTATTAAAAAATGAGATATAATTGTAGACTTGTATTAAATATTAATTTTCTTTAAAACTTATTCTTGATTTTTTGAAGATCATACGTTTAGATCTTGGATTCTATAATGATTTCTCTAAATGAGAAGATCTAGATGCTTAAACCTTTGTTTATAATAATTTGCATTTTGCAATCTATCCAACTGCTCAAAATGCTTAAATGCCAAGTTAACAATAGTTCATCCAGTTAAACTTATGAACCTTCTTCATCTTTGTTTAATTCGATAAGCATTCATGAATTTCCCCAACTTTCCATGTGGGTCTAAACTAGTTTGTCAGATATTCAAGCTTTTGTTTTTATGTCCCAAGCATTTGTTTTTGCTTTTCTTTTCGTTATTTTCTTTCCACATTTGTATTGTATCACAATCTTACTGGCAGAACTCTGACCATCATTGGCATGGTTGATAATTTGTTTATTAAATGTTTTAACCTTTTTTAAAAACATTCTCTGGTCGCACCACAAAAAAATTCTATTTAAAATGATTTGATTTTTTTCTTTAGTAGAGGATTATTGTTTTAAGAAATGTTTCTCTTGTTCATCTGGGTCTTAAATCTATTAAAAACTTCATGTTAAGCCTCTAATAAAATAAAGTACTAGCAGAATGGAGAGGCAACGACGTGAGGATGAGCTGAAGTACCGGTCATCAAAGAAGGCAAATGAAGCAGAGCAATCAATACTAAATAGAGTTAATATATGATCCCTCCTTCCCGTCACTTATATACAGTATAATGTTGGGAGTGAAGATTTTAGATTTAGTAAAGATGTTACATTAATTATTATTTTTAGTAGTCTTAACATATTTTGAACATTTGTTTCTAATGATTAACTAGGCATCAAGCCCTCAGCCTGGGGCTCAGCAGACAGGTGGTAGCTTGAAATCAATGAAAGACAAAACAAATCAATCAGATAAAGATGCAAAGAGAGCTCATCCTTGCAGATTGCTGGACCATCTGGAGAAATAACAGCAGGTTATCCACCATAGTTAAAGTTACCTGTGTAGTCTTATTCCATATGTTAGATGATATTTGTAATGTTGTGTCATGTTTTTATGTAGAAAACCATAAACCACTTTGCTACAAGCTTTGGCAAACAAATGTCTTGCGAATAACATATAATAAAATTACTTGGAGGGGTGAAATGGTTTGAAAAATGCAAACTCAAAATTAGAGTTAGGAAATATTGATGTCAAGAACTAAATTATCTTATCATACTATGCAATCAAAACAGTAGACTGTCTCAAGAGTGTGTAAATATGGGATGCATAATGAAACCACAAACTATGAATATAAGGGTATCAGTGAATAATTTATTTTGAAGGCAGAGGTGAGGTAAAATCCAACATGAAAGATAGGGGTTCCCTTGTAGATTTGGAATGGATTCAAATGTAGATCTCTAGCTGGAGTTGGTTTTGTTGACAACTCCATTTTGGAATTGAAGGAAAGCACTGCTGAAGTTGTAGGTCATCCTTTCATGAATCGGTGATAATTTCATCATATCTTACAATAGTGAGTTGCCCAGGTGAAGGAGCTGGAGAAGGCAAGTGATTGAGGGTGCTCGTAGTTGGGCTCCTAGTGTTATTTCACGGGTAGGCATATGGCAATGATGGATGCTCATCGACAAAGGACTTGTGTGAGTAGGTGCCATGTGGCTCCTTTTCTCCTTTACATTGCCTTGTGATGTCGCAAGGTGACAACTTTACATGGGTAGAATGCACGACTTGCAAAGGACAGCTCATTCGAGGTGGTGGCTATGAGTTGCTAGCAAGAGTCGTGTGGGGCGACAAGGATGTTGCCTTTGAATGGATGAGAGTACTGGAAGGAGAGAGCTTTGAAAGATGATGGGGAGACTGATGGTCTTCCCATCAAGGGATACCTATTCAGAGAATCCTAAGGAGTTATAATACCATATAGAATTTGGGATTAAAAATACATTGAATTGCAATATGTTGTGAAATATAGAGGGTTTAAAGTAGAAATCGTAGATCTAAAATATCAATCTGTGATTAAACCCATTGCACCAATAATCCTATTGCCTAAAACCTCTAACATGCATGTTCTTTCAAAATAACAAAATGGTTTCAACATATAAGGCTCTTGCCAATGCTTATCTAGAGAAGATCTTGGTATGGCCATACCATTTCAAGATTTTCTTTCCTTCACTCCAACCATACTGACTGGTCGCCTAGGTTGCAATGGAGCAAATTTCACATTGCACTGTGAGTTAAATATGCCAATTAACTTCCTGCTATTTCATTCTGATTCCTTTTCTTTGTTTTCACTTTCTAGTTTCTGCTATATTTGTCTGTGTTTTCTACTGTCAATATGCCAATAAGCTAGTCATGTCAACCTTCTGTTTGTCAATATAAGATGTATGAGCTAGTCATGTGGTTCACAATCAAATTGGCTCCATACCAGACTTTTAATAATTTTAACTAACTTATTAATCATGTTGTTTCAACGTAGTCAGCAATAAAGAATCTGCATTATGGAAATTATGTTAGGTTGCTTTCATTTCTAGGGTGGTTGCTGAAAAAAAGTGGAAAAGCAAGTGGCTGGAGCAGGCGATGGTTTGTCCTCAATGAGAAAAGTGGAAAAGTTAGTTACTGTTCAACACCATGTTGCCTTTTGTCGAACTGTTTATTTTCTGGCTAACGATCCAACGTTGATTGCTCTTCCAGCTTGGATACACTAAAAAACAAGAAGAAAAACATTTTCGAGGTGTGATCACTTTAGAGGTAATTGTTCCTTCCAGATGATCCTGTACAGTTTCATGTGTACGTAAATTTTTTTAACTATTTTTTTCCCATAGAATTTTGTTTATTGACCCCCAAGTTAAGCATATGCTAGCAACAATCGAGTGCATAACAAGCAAAACATTTGCATACGTAGATGTGCTCACTCTTCGACTAACTTGCTTGAAAGGCATGCTTATTTAATAAATCCCTGCAATAAACAACTTTCTGTCTGCAGGACCCTTGAGATTTGAAAGAAGTTCTAGTCATTACAGATCTTGCAACATAATTGTGTGCTAACGTAATTGATGTGTGATCTGACTTATTGGAGTTTCTGCTGCAAACATATCTGACTCAATGGGAAAGAAATTTTAGATTTTAATACCTCATAAGCATATGCTTGATAACTTAATTCACGATTTTCATAAGAATTTCCATCTTTTTACCATCCTCTTTTAGCTTGTCTTGTTTCTTGGCATAGAAAGACATGTATTTATATTGAAAACTCATATCCTGAAAAATAAAAACTAACACCCTGAGGTAGAGTAACTGCAAGTAGTTTTGTGGAAGTTTTAACATCTAGATACAAAAATTTGGGTTTCTCATAAGACATAGTTATCATTTATGGTTTCATTTTATCATGTGATCCCTGGTGGATATTGCAAAGAATTCATGACTGTATTAGCTTTATACATTCATCTTTATATACAAGAATTAAATAGGTAGATTGTGCAGATGTTCATATACCAATTTTCTTTCTTGACCAAGTCCTTACACTGCAGGAGTGCAACATTGAAGAAGCTTCAGAAGAGGAATCTCTTAAGGGTTCCAAAGAGTCAAAAAAAGCAAATGGATCAGATAAACTTTCAAGTCTAGATTTTAAGTTAACCAACAAAGTTGCTTACAAGACAGTGCTTAAAGGTAGCTGGAGAATGTGTATTTGATTTCTGATACATTTGCCTCATTTAATATATGTTTCTTATGCAATTAATATGTGCTTGAGCTTGCAGCGGAAAGTGCATTAATTTTGAGAGCTGAGAGCATAGTTGACAAAGTTGAATGGGTGAATAAGATAATGAATATTTGCCAATCTTCCAAGGAAATGCCTTCTAAAGGCTCATCTGGTCTTGAAGCTAGTCCCTCGATTAGACAAAGTCATTCAGATGGTTCACTAGTAAGTACTGCCAGATTTCCATGTTCACGAGAATCCTACCAACATTAAATAAATTTTCATGGAGACCTCAGCATTTACTAGACCTATTTGGTCTTGTGGTTCTCTTAACAAAATTCCCAAAAAAAACAGTTTTACGATCCTAGAAACTGCTAGCCTGCTAGGTACAGAAAAAGCTTTCCACCAAAACAGTGATGCTTGAATCTACATAGACAAAATTTTGATTTATCTGTTTATGAATATCCACTTTTGAAGTCATTGCTGATCACAGATGTCATCGCTGATCATAGATCCATAAATATTTACAAGCCAAACAACGTTACTTAAATGATGCTTTTTTAGCATCACTTATAGTGCCATCCTAAGTCCTAAAATTCTTAGGAAAATTTCGATATGTAGGACACCATGGCTAGAAAGCCAGCTGATCCAGAAGAAGAACTTAGATGGATGTCACAAGAAGTCCGTGGTTATGTCGAAGCTGTTTTGAATAGTCTTGCTGCAAATGTTCCAAAGGTAAGATTATATTAGGACTTTTTACTCTAGTTTGAATATTATGAAATCCTTTTGACATGCTTCTCATTTTGCTAAGCAGGCTATTGTGCTTTGCCAAGTGGAGAAAGCTAAGGAAGACATGCTCAACCAGCTATACAATTCTATAAGGTTGAATGAATGCTTTCTTCTTAAATCTTATTGGGGAAATTTGCACATCGAAAGGAAAATAAAAGGAAAATTTTCTTCCTTATAAGCACAAAGTGCACACTTCACTTCCATGTTGGATTGTAAATACGTTAGCAGAATTCACTGGTTTGTCCACTTGTTTTGAAAATTAATAACTATCACACTAGTTTCCAGTTAATGATCTAGTTGCTGAGGATTTTCAAGTTGTCAGGAGTTGCAACTGGTAGTTTGTCTGCAGTCATTCATGCATTAATGTGTTGCACTAGTGTGTCATATTATCTACTCATCCATTTCTACTGATAGACAATACGAAGTTCATTTGAAACTTCTGATATAATCAGAGAGCATCTTTCCTAGTTTTGCATATGGGATTCTTGGGGATCTCCACCTATTTTCCTGCTTCTATGTAGTAAAAATGTGATAAAGAAGTTTGCAAACAACTTTATCTTGAACTCTTTGGTCATGTGCCGATTTTTTATGCATATCACCACCTATAGTGTGGTTACAGCAGTAGACCAGTGGATCTTGTTCTACATTATCATAAAGTTGGTCTTTTTGTATTACTATCTATCTAAAAGACCATCAAATTTCTGGAAGAATCATAATTCCCGTTTTTTCCCTGCATACATGCAAAATAATCAATTACAGCTAATCCCAACTGCTTGCTGTTTAACATTCTCGGTTGACTTTTTATATGATCCTTTAATGAGGTTTTACCGTCAATAATTTCTTGCAGGATGGTAACTATTATTTTCATAGACTAGGTAATACTGGTGATGCTTTTTGGAATCTTCATACAAAATTTTCACTGATCTATGTCTTATCAAGTTTGCACTTGCAATTTGCATGTGCAGACAATGATACCCAGTTAATCGATAGTAATAGAGCTCAACATTTTTTTCATTTTGAATATATTGATATATTGTTTAGTATGTGAATTCTCTATGACCTGCCTTTGATTACTTGGAACATAATATATATAAATATATATATATATATATGCTAATTCTGTTTCACGATTTTATTCTGTTGAAGATTTCAACTCAAAAGGAAAGTACGTAACTTCTCATTAATGTGGGTGTTCAATATTTGTATTCTTCCTATTTCCATATAGTGCTCAAAGCATAGCAAGGATTGAAGAACTACTCCTAGAGGACCAAAATATGAAGCGTCGACGAGAGAAATTCCAAAAGCAGCAAGCTCTGCTTTCAAATATTACACGCCAGCTAAGTGCTCACGATAACCGACCATCAGCAGCTAGCTGGTATAACGGTGACACTGAAATAGGTATACTTTTTGTCGGTGATCCAACACTGATTTAATGTGTGACTTCTGTCGACTCACCTAAACCTTTTTCTCTTGCTGTGCAGAAAGCAGCCCAAGGAGAAATGCTGCTTCAGGCGATGATTGGAGGTCTGCCTTTGATGCCGGCACAAAAGGGCCAGGCAGTGACTCTTTCAAGGGGTCACCCAGATCAAAAAGTGCCGATAGCCGTGGTAGTTCTCGAAACAGTGACCCGGCCCAGAATGGTGACACCAGTCTGAATTCCGGTAGTCGACGGACACCAAACAGATTACCTCCACAACCACCACACTAAGATTCTACTAGGCCGCTAAGTTGCGACGGGAACACACTAACCTTCTCTTGTCTCTTGCATTTGCATCATTTGGTTCAAGTAAGAGTAGCAAAACTAATGGACCTTTCTACCCAATCTACAATTTACATTCTACATTTTACGTTGCAGTTTGTTTATAATTCTTGCCGCTCCAGTTCATTGATCATGGAGTCAGCTGAGCTAGAACGCATTCAATCATTTGGTATATCAATTCTTGTTAGTTCTTTGTGTCCAATTACCTTTTGTTTTTTATTCCTGAATTTAAACTGCTTGAAGACCGAGTAATACATACTAAGGAATATTTTTACCACTTCCTTAAAAGGCCTTCTGAAATTTTAAAATCATCAAAATACCTCAAGAAAATTTTACATCGCTAATTTACCTATTACAAGGAATATATTATATAACCTTTTCATCCTACCGCATGATTTTGATTTTGTGAATCAATCATCTATCTATATATCTCAACTTTCTCTATGTTATTTGTAATATCTTTGTCTAATGATAAAAGATAGCTCATAAAATTTAATTGGTCGCTCCCATCATTCATGAGGGGAAAAAATTGATATCGCGATTCAATCTGGAACCAATCTCAAACGATTTAATATCTTCGATCCAACACCAAAATATAAACAAATAAATCAGAGATATTTCACCCAAACACAATAACCTTTCCACATGAAATGCACATTAATATACCTTTGATTAATAATTCACTGATGCAATACCAATTTATAAATAATTGAACGCCTACGTGGCATCCAATATAATGAGGAATTCTTCGTTCTCGCTGATCGTTATAACAAAATTAATAGCCTCAACCTACACTACTCCCCTCGTCACCTGGGCCTAACCCACATAATCTCAAGGAACTGATTCAATCCTTCCAAGGATCATCCTCTGTCCTCACTTCCGATGGCTCGATCACTTCTGCCTCTGCTGTCTCAAAGCTGCCCTCAGAACTTGCTGCCTCGGCATCAGCTTCTTCTGAGTCTGTTCTTCCCCATCTTCCACCGAGTGCAATGGCCATCATCTCATAGATTTTGTTTCCCAGTTCAGCAGGACTGTCAGGCTGAGGAATAAATAAATCTTGGTTATTGACGAAATTGGAAATTTTCTTTTAACAAATAATGTTATATTTGATAAGCATGGAAGTCTGGATAGAAAATACAGATGAGATGACTTGATGAACAGATGTGAATGAAAGAGGTCGAGTTGTGACTCACAGAATAACCACTGGATATTAGTGCTGTGTCGTATAGTAAATCCACGGCCCTCTTTGCTTCTGCACTGCTTGGGTCATTCTTGCAGGCAGCCTGTAATGGTATATCAGTATCAAATAACCAATACAGATTTTGTGTTAGTAATTGAAGTCCAATGAATATATGTTGAGTAGATCAGACATCTCACATTCAAATCTTTCACAATGGGATGATTCGGATTGATTTCCAAAATTCTTCTCCCTCGCATGAACTCCAAGCTCGATGTGTCACCGAGTGTCTGTGCTTTCATTAGTCTATAGACCGCAAAACACTTTTGTTGAAATACATTTTTTTTTCCCAATACAAAAACAGAAGACCACAATAAAACCAGCTTATGATGGGTATCAAGGATAAAGAAATAACAATACCTTTCCATATTTGCTGACCAACCAAACTTGCCAGAAACAAGTACACAAGGTGAGGAGCTAAGCCTTTTAGAAATCTGGACTTTTGCTACCTTGTCACCAAGCTGCTGTTTCATCCAGTCGCAGAGAAGATTGTACTCTTGCTTTTCTTCTCTTTCCTTCACCTCATCTTCATCTCCTGTATCGAAAATTTCCATCAGCTCAGCACATATAGATAGAATTAAAAATCCATAATATAAAATCGAATATGAGTTGCTCCAAGAAAGCACAAAAAATGGAGGAAAATAACCTAATTCTAGGTCTTCTTTGCTGATGTCAACAAACTTCTTTTCTTTGTATGTCTGGAGATTTTGTATGGCAACTTCATCAATGGGTTCCACAAGATACAGAACCTGTAGATCAGATGTGATTACTTGAAAATAAAATCAAAGGAAAAACCATGAAGATAAAAGGCATCTACTCAAACATTTAAAAACTAACACCTACTTCAATATCCTTCTGGACAAGTTTTTCCAGGAATGGGGCAGTCTTGGCACTTTTAAGGCTGTCTGTTGCCAAGTAATATATAGCATTTTGGTTTTCACCCATATTTTCGACGTACTGATCCAAGCTTATCAATTCTTCCTCGCTCTTGGAAGAGTAAAAACGCAGCAATGGAGTCAACCGCTTGTGGTTTCCAGAGTCTTCAATACAACCCAATTTTAGAAGCTTGCCAAAATTCTCCCAGAACTTCTTATAGTCCTGCAAGTGAAAAACAAGACCATTGATGCCTAAGATAACATATGAAAGTACTGCATATTCCAACTATCGACCTCTTTATCTTCATTCTCAGATAACTCTTGGATCATGTCAAATGTCTTCCTAACAAGTCTCTTTCGCATAATTCTTACCTGTAAGACAAAAATACAAAATGGTAGTAAACAAAACTAAGTTTTTGTTCCAGATAGCAAAATTCCATTTTAATTGGATGAAAATGATTGCTACATACATAAAAATGAACTTACAATTCGACTTTCTTGAAGGATCTCACGTGACACATTGAGAGGAAGATCATTTGAATCAACAACACCCTTCACAAAACTTAAGTACCGAGGAAACTGTAATTTCAAAAAAATCATCAGCACATTTGAGTAAGATATACATATTGTTAAGATTTTAGAAATAATATACTTACAAACAAAGGAACAAATTAATTTAAACTTACCAATTCACCATCAAAATCGTCTGAAATAAACACTCGCTTGACATACAAGCGGATGTTTTTGGTCTTGGGATTTATTATATCCTCATTATTTAGAGGAGCCATCCCAGGTATATAGAGAACACTTCTAAATTCCACCTCACCCTGTTCAGTTTACAAAAGCATGTCAAATTTAACTCATTGATCCTGCTTTTGTGTTTCAAAAGATTTTTCAGTGTGTTCTGTCATCAATACCTCAGTGGTGAAGTGTGTGTAAGAAAGAGGATCCAGGAACTCATTGAATGTCTTCTTGTAGAATTCATTATATTCATCTTTCTCAACTTCCTTGGGATTTCGCATCTGATACATAACAGTGATGAGACTCTAATTAGTCTTACAGGAAAAATTGAACGCACTGACATAGAAGTTCAGGGCGATGGGTAGTAAATCCGAAAGGCAAATTTTTGAACCTACCCATATAGGTTTGGTCTCATTTGCCAATTCCCAGTCCCAATACTTCTCAGTTACAGTTTTCTTCTTCTTTTCACCCTGCCAATAAGAAGAAAGTGAGATCATGGATTACACATAAAAGAAACTAAATCACACTGTAGAATCCCTACCTCAGGCTTGGGCTCCTCTCCTTCTTTCAGTTCCTCTTCTTCCTCAACCTAACCAAGATAATCAACTCAGATAATATAGGCAAAATCCAGTTTTACACAGCTTGAACCAAAAAGCCAAAGAGAAAACAGAGGAGAGCTTTCCGGCATGAGAGTATGCATGATCAAACAATAGAAATAAGTAAGCAAGGAGCAATGTCTTCACCTCCACTGTCCTTGATTTCTCCTGCCAAGTATATATAGGAAAGGAAACAAACTGAGAGTAATTCTTGACTAATCCTTGGATACGTGATGGGTCCGCAAATTCAAACTTATCATCCTCCTGCAAAAAGAGCAGAAACTTAGGACTACAGATAACAACACACTAATTTCTTAAAAGGAGATCGAATGTCCATACTCTTAAAAACAGAGTGATCTGTGTGCCACGTTTTATTAACTTCTCAGGATCAGTTTCTTCTTTTATGACATATGAACTACTATCTGCAACTGCTTCCCATACATACTGTTTATCAGATTTTGGACTTTTTGTTGACACCACAACCTGTTCATCAGTTGGCAATAATTGTTAACATCCAAAGGCTGAAGCATAATCAAGCATCTTTTCATGATTAAATACAGACAGGAAAATGCTACAAGAAAAAGTACCCGCTCAGCAACAAGGAATGCAGAATAAAATCCAACACCAAACTGGCCAATCAAACCATTGTCTGTGCCAAGGTCTTTGTTTTCCTATGCATTATGCAATACTAAAAGGTTAAGATTAAGCTAGACAAAGATTACAGTACAAATTGGCATAGGACAATGATGAAACTCATGTAGCATCAAGACATAAATAGATACCTTCAGAGCATTTAGAAATCTTGATGTTCCACTCTGAGCAATAGTTCCAAGGCAATCAATTAGCTCTTCTTTGGTCATCCCAATACCAGTATCTCTGCCAGATTCGAACAAAATACTTCAACAAACTGTGCAACTAGAATTAAAGGGGAAAAAGCTTTTTAAAAAGGTGCAATACGTTATTGTTATAGTTCCATTATCTAGATCAGGCTTGATGCGTATCTCCAAATCACCAGCATCACTAAGTAGTGAAGGATCCGTCACACTCAAAAATCTCAACTTGTCCAGAGCATCACTTGCATTGCTGTAAAGGGACAGTAATGGCACCACATCAAAAACCAAGTGGCAGAACTTGTAAATCTTACATTCACTAGAAATTAGAAAGGAAAGGTCGAGACCAACTCTCAAATATGAGATATTTAGCTTACAGAACACTAAATCGAGAACAATTATTTTATTTATACAATCTCATTATCAGCTTCAGTAAGCAAACGCAATTAATGACTCAGTGGCAGGAGTTGCCGACCAAAAAAAGCACCACAAAAAGGAAACAAGAACAGAGATATTCCATGACCAGAAGCCTGAGCTTCAAACACATGAAAATTTGGTAAACCATTAGCAATCAGCACATAAATAAAAAGAAAAAAAATTACGTAAGTTATTCCAGCATACTCCATAGAGGACCAAAGATAAAAAAGAATTAGTGCTGCAGTTAAAAATTGTAATATTAAATAATATTTTGCACAAACTTCCCCACCAGACAATATTAAAGAGAAGATGCATTGTTTTTCAGTTCATAGTTTAGCCTATAGACAATGGCATACATATATATCAATGAAAACTGCAGGATATCGCCAAATTATCTCTCTCAAACATAACTGGCCAAAAAAAAAAAAAAAAAAAATCAACACTGCCATTTTGTGTTGCTTGGAAATCTGCATTCCTATTTGAACGCATTGTGTACTTACACCAAATACATGCATTAAATTGGCTCATACAATAGCAAATGAGACCATAAATAGTGACAAACTCAAGTAAGTGAACCAACCTTACAAGTTCCCTAAGAAACACCTCTTTGTGGCTATACAGACTATGAACAATCAGATCCAACAGTCGGCTGACCTGCATTCAACCAAGGTATAGAAACTAAGTTGACATCACAAGGAATGTCAATTCACGCACGCACACACACACAAAGCAAGAAAAGAAAATAAATTCATGGAAACTAATACAAAAGACTAGGCATATGCTTAGGTACCACTTCAATTAACATAATTCCTGATAGAAAATTGGAAAAGTAACATATGTTCTTTACCCATTCTTCTGGCATCATAGTTTTTAAATTTACCTTTAAATCCTAGATTGGACAATAAAAATACAACGCGGCTCATGTTCAATAAACTGGATATTGAAACCAGATATATAGTTTGTGTTATGAATCATCAAAACTGTAGATAACAGCACAAATGATGAAAATTAGGATTATATCAAATATCGATATGAGAAACGTGGATAAGTGTCGCCAGGTTTAGAAAAAACGTCTCTTTGCCAAGCATTTCAAGAAAGATTCTACATTTCCTTCTCAACAGTCACGAATTTGTTGTCTGAACCAAAAAGACTAAGGAAAACAAGAGGGAAAAAAAAAAGACAAACCAAATCGGAAAAAAAAACAAAGAATATAACAGAAAATTCAAAACGCCCGGTAGAATATAGAAGAAACGACGACCTACCTCAGCCTGGTACTCAAACTTCTCCCCGGAAGCCTCCTCAGCGCCCTTCTCGGCAACGGCCGCGTCGCACCGGATGCCCATCCCTCGCCCCCTACGCTCAACCTTGCATCGAAGACCGGCGGTAGTCAACAAGCCCCTTGACTTGAGAGGCATAGGAACGAACGAGGAGGTCCGGAACCTCATAGCTCGAACAGAATTCGACCTCAAGTCGATGGAAGGAGGGTGGAGAGAAGCGGTAAAGGAAGTGCCCAAGCTGCACCTGGATAGAACAAACGCCATGGATTCGCCGAAGAAAAGGAGTGGACTTCTGGATAGGAAACGGGGCAGTGGCCAAGAACCCTTTCGGATTTTGGTGGGCGAGGGTTTTGACGGAAGGAAGGGGTCTTATATCGTATCGCAAAGAGGATTCTAGAACGAGATATATTAGCCTTTTTTTTTCCTAAATAATATTTTTGCAATGGATTTTCTTGCGTCTTCTCGAATTCAGAATTTGTCTTTACTCCGATTTGATTTTTTTTTCTGAAATTTTTTAAATTTTATTAAATGTGTAATTATAAAATAATTGACTAAAAATATTAGCCTTTTAACTTCTAAACATAGATTAATGTTTTAGTGACAGTAAATTATAGAAAACTTTTTAATTTCAAATTGATCTTTATATGTACTCTTCATTTGATAAATTTTTTGTATTCACTTCCTGATGAGTTGAGTATAAAAGAGTTAAAATTGAGTATATAATTTCTTGATGTGGTGGATGCAACCTTACATATTCAAATTTCTAACTTTTTTACTCAACTTTCTTCGAATAATACTCACAAAGCTGTCTTGTCAATCTCATCAGGGATTGTATGTAAAGAAAATTTCGAATGAGGATTGTATGTAAAGATGAGTTTGAGATTGGGGAGTTTAAGAAAATTTTCCCTTTTAGTGATACCATTAATTGATATTTTTATTATTTTTCTTGTATTTTATTCATTTAGTATTTTAAAATATCAAATTAC
The DNA here is from genome assembly GCA_024364735.1 of Boesenbergia rotunda. Lineage (NCBI taxonomy): Eukaryota > Viridiplantae > Streptophyta > Magnoliopsida > Zingiberales > Zingiberaceae > Boesenbergia > Boesenbergia rotunda. The sequence goes on along the minus strand of JAGFNQ010000026.1, from coordinate 27,687 downwards.
CAAAGTAGACAAGTTATTAAATATCTCAAACTGTTCCCTAATTTTTTTAAATTATCAAATCACATATTCTATATTTATTTTGCCCTTCCATAATTACTTACGCCAACTCGAGTATAGCAATCTGATAATGAATAATTTCAAAACAATTACCACAATATAACAATCGCTTAAAAATTTAAAAAATTATAATTCTCAATATGAAATATCGAAATAAAAAGAATTAATTGAACATATAAAACATGATTTTATATTATTACGAATTCTCTAGATGCATCCATCGGAGAGCTCGAGATGATATTTAAATCGTTTTATAGGTGTAGGCTAGAACTCGATTGATAGATTAAAAAAACTCAGTATGATATAGAACGACATTCTATATTCTATATGTTGATCTAATATTCCTTATTATATTTATACACTCAAATACCATTTCAATGTCAAATCATGAACAATAAATTTTTTAAATACAAATTAAATTTTTAATCGATTACTCGATTACTAAAGTATAAGTGTAGCAATCAATTACAAACTATTCATCAACATAATAATATTCTGGATTGATTGTCACATTGTAATCGATTGGGAAAGACACAAGCAAATTCGGAGGGGCAAAACAAATATAAAATATGTAATTTGATAATTTTAAAAGAGTAATGATAGGAGGAGCGAATGGGAATAGCGAAAATCAGGAGCAAATGACGTGGCTCCAAGGTGTAAAGTGTCAGCTTGGCGTTTCTCTCTCCTGAAGTTGTACATTTGCTGCATTAAGCCGTCAATTGCCCTTTGCTTTTCCCCTTCGAAGCAGAGGAGCGAATGCCCTAAAACTCCTCTCTTTTCTCCCAGTGCCGCCGATTTCCCTTTGCTTTTCCCCTTCGAAGCAGAGGAGCGCTCAGCCCTAAAACTCCTCTCCTTCCTCCCAGCGTCGCCGATTTCCCTTTGCTTTTCCCCTTCGAAGCAGAGGAGTGCCCAGTCCTTCAGCTTTTCTCCCAAACCGGCCGGCGAAGAGAAGAGCGAAAGCCAAGCTAGCCAAGGTAAAGTTCTAGCTTGGCTGTGATTTTTCTCTCGACGTTGCTTCTTCGCTGCTTTATCTTTCTTCCTTTTCCCGTTCGAAACATTTTGCAACCCTAAAACTTCCTCTCCTTCCTCCCAGGTCGCTGCAGCAAGCAAAGAGAGTCATCTCCCTTGCGAGCATTAGTCAGGCAACGCATAAACTGGAACGCCCCTCTCTGCAGCGAGCATTGGTCAGTGAAGGAGGCAACAAGCAGAGCGAAACACAGCTACGTTTCACTCCCAGTGAACATTGCTTAGTGAAGGTGGCACTAACCCCTTCTTCCCGCAATCCTTAAACTGTCAGGTAGCGATAGAGAAATGATATGCCTTTTGTCTCTTTCTTCGAATGGTTTCGGGTAGGAAATTTTTTTCTCAGCCAATATATTCACTAGAGATCCTTTTTACTAGCAAATCAAATCCCCATCAATGTCCACCAGAGATCCTTTTAGAAAGAGAAACAGGTTTGGTTCTTATGATGGTGAATGTCCATACTATATCCACTAAACCAACTATTTTTCATGTAGAAAACTTTCTATGATTCATTAAACAATTGAGTCGTGCAATTTTTTGTTATCACTTTTGTTTCTAGGTATAAGAATAAAAAAACTATGTGGTTAATTTTTCCTAGTTGATTTAAAAATTGACTGTATTTCTATCTTGTTGACGATTGCTAGTATGTGCAAATTTCTCAATGAATGTTTGACTGTCTGGCTAAAATATGATGAAATCATGATAGAATAACAATACTTACAAGGTATATTGTTATGCTCAATGTAAAGTTATGCTCAATCTCTATGAATGTATTTCATCAATTTGGGGTCGAATACTTTGTTTTTTTTTTCTTTTGCTTAACTAATGAAATTTTGAATATTAGGTTGTCATTTCATGGGATCATCAAGGAACAGCAGCAATCACAATGCCAAATTTGAAAATGTAACATGTAGGGAATCACAATGCCAAATTTAAAAATGTAACATGTAGGGAATGTGGACTAAGAGCATTGGTGTTAGTATCTAGATCGACCAAGAACCCAGGAAAACTCTATTATGGATGTAAGCATCATGACTGGTTAAAGTGGGTGAACGACATGGCTATGTTTGATGAAGACAACAATAATATCTGTTTTAAAAGTTTGGCAAGAATAGAGACAATACAATCAATGTTAGGGAATAAACAAATTTTTTATCGTGGTCATAATCTGGGAAATTGGAATGGTTCGAGAATTGTCATGGTATTAGTGATTGTGAACCTGATGCTTTTGGTTGTGTACTTGATTTGTTTGTTAATTCATCTACTTAAGTAGTGGTTAATTAGTACTAGCATTGTAATGTGATAAAGAAATGTAATTCTAGAAGCACAATCTACTTAATGGTTGTAATATATTGGTCAAATATGGCTTTTATGCTTGCTTATGAAACAAAAGCTTTAAATTCTTCTATTTTGTGATTCTTATTAAATTATTGTGATCGTGATGCTTACTACCACACCTATGTTTGTGTTTCATATCGAATATATCATCTAGCACAAGAAACCTCTAATTTCTGACTACAGTTAATGGTTTATATATCAAACGATGTGTTGCAGCTAGCACAAAAAAGTTGCAGGTAGTGTTGTTTGGTGTGGGAGGGAGCCTGTTATTTCATTGAAAGGAGACTTGCGTTGCCAGATTAGGTTGCAATGGTAAATGCTTTTGCAAGTGGGCAAGATGGGATTGTTCTTATGTGTTGTGGAGTGTTGTGAACGTAGGAGACTCTTATTGATCTACATTGGTTTTTGTACACTGACAATTGAACAGGTCATCCCATGGTGTGTTGGATTCATGTGACGCGGGCAAAAGAAACTGGCCAGCTTCTCTTGTTGGTAGTGTGCACCACTAACTTATAGCGTGATGAGAAAGCTGGTTTGATTAGGAAAGATGTGGAAGACAACTATTTCCTAAGTAAATACCTCTAATATTAATAGACTAAACTGGCCAGCTAAATTGACCAGCTTGGGTAAATACCTCATTGAAAGCTTCAAATATCTCAATGCTTGGATGATGGATTGTGCAAACAATTGTTCGTCTGGTGTCAGCTGCCTTTCTAATTGTTCTCATGACAATTGTTGCAGCTCTAGCATCTAAACCTGTTGTGGGTTCATCCATGAATATGATAGAAGGGCTTGAAACTAACTCCACTGCAATTGTTAGACGTTTGCGCTCTTCTGCTGCCTTCAGTTCCATGACTTCATATCACGCATTCTTCAGTTCCTTTAGCTCAACCAGTTCCATAACTTCATCTATGATTATCTGAAGCAGAGGAAGAAAATACTAGGCGCACAAACTAACCAATGAAAAACAAAAGAATTCATTAGCACAACCGGAGCTAATGAAAACGTTAAGCAATGAAAAACGGAGCTAATGAAAACGTTAACAAAACAATCCATATATATCAAGTAGCACAGCATGAGCTAATGAAAACGTTAACAAAAGAATCCATATATATCAAGCACAGAACAGTGAACGACAACTAGCACAGAACTAGCACAAAAAATGGCATAGAACAAAAACTAGCACAGAACAGTGAACGACAAAGGTAGCTTACAAATTGATTTACAACCATCACAGCAACTTCTAGGAAAACTTCGAAAAACTAATAGCACCCGATTCAAAAATAAACAACAATCTAGAAATAGTTTCATCTGAATGGATTACAACATGTCCCCAAGCAAACATAAAGATAAGAAGTCATAGACCCTCCTTCCTTGAAATGACACTTGCTGTCCACTTGCTGTCCTACAACCATGAAAATTATCAAGCATTTAGTAGTTGTTAAGCAATGAAAAAAGGAATGAGAGATATTAAATGAAGGTGCTATGCAGAATTGTAATGCATTCAACTTAAAATCACAAATCAGAAACATGGACAACAAGTGGAGATTGAACCTCTATTCTCTGTTAGCTTAAAAGAGAAACAACAATGAACTTCTAACTCAAGGAACTACAACTACAAATATTATTTGAAAGTGATTAAAAGACAAATATTATTTGAAAGTTAATCACACACCTTTGCACAACTAAATAGTTACAATCCAGAGATTTTCAGCTACAAGTCACCTTTGCATACCTATAACAAAGAATTCTATAAATAGTATATAAAGTGGAAATTATGTCGATTGCTAAAGCATAATAAATCAAACCTTCTTTTGGGTCTTTAAAACTGATTTCTTCATAATTTGTTCTATCTTAGACTGTTTCCTCTTTGTGGGTGGACGACCTCGAGATCGAACTTTTAATGGAGAGTATATCACTTTTGCACTAGATATAGATTCTTCATTCAGTTTTTCACAATCTTTTTCAGCTCTTGAATGATCAGTAGCAAATAACTTTTCACGTGTGTCTTTCAAGATTTCCACCAAAAGAGAACAACTATCTTCATTTCTTGCCGCAAGTTGTTAAACCTCTTGTATCAATGGAGTGAGAAGCTTATTTCGATATCTTTCTCCATCACAAGCATATTCATCATAGATGTTAGTGATACTTTGATATCCACGCTTAATATCTTTACGCCATCGGTCCATAATATAATTCATAGGAACCTCAATCACCTTATTTTTTATCAACACAGATATCACATACCTACATAGAATTCCTCGAAACTCAAATAGACGACATAGACACTTCACTTGGCAATTTAACTCGGTGTAATGCACACTAAAGGAAATATCTCGTAAGGATTCTCCATTTTTTCCTAACATAGTTTCTACGACTTCAAATATCAAAGTTGTCCCTTCTTGCTTGACCAATGAGGTATTGCAAAACATTAATCCTCTTACTTCATCTTGGAACAACTTAAATAAGTTGTTAGTATAGAGACTTTGAAATTGTCTTTCAATAGGATAACCAATTATTACTGGTATGATAGAATTAAAAGAACCAAAATCCAAACTTTTTTCCTTTTCAATCTTTTTTTTCAAAGCATTATCATACTGCTCAACAAATTTCTTTAAGGATGTTTTAGAATGAACATAGTCATTAGAAAAAGCATTTATGTTTTCACTTCTTTAAGATGTAGACATACCTGCCCAAAAGTTATCTTTGATGTGTACAGGAATCCATCTAGTTCGTTCTTTATGCAAAGATTTCAACCAATCATTATTCTCTAAATTAAACTCATCAATCATTTTCATCCAATTCTCTTCACATTTATCAACTGTAAGGGAATTATAAATAATATTCTTCAATTGCTTCTTTATCAATTTATACTGAGCATGACCACCTAATTTTGCTGGAAGTTTTTTCATGATATGCCATAGACATAAACGATGATGAGAATTTGGAAATACCTCTGCAATTGCAATTGACGTGGCACGGCATTGGTCTGTGATTATAGCCTTTGGAGCACGTCCGAGCATACTTGTCAACCGCGATTTAAACAACCATATGAATGTTTCTGAATCTTCACTTGATAATAATCCACATCCAAGCAAAATAGATTGACCATGATGATTAACTCCAATAAATGGAGCAAATGACATGTCATAACTATTTGTCAAATAGGTTGTATCAAAAGTCACAACATCAGAAAAATAATCATATGCAGCCCTACATCTTACATCTGCCCAACAAATATTTCTTATTCGAGATTCTCCATCTAAATCAAGCACATAAAAAAAATTGAGTTTCGACTTTGCATGTGACAAAAATAAGTACTCAAGGCTTCAGCATCTCCATCCCCTACCTCAATCTTCTAGCTTCTAAAATATAATTTCTACACTTTCTCTCATCAAATGATAAATTTTCATAGCCTCCAGCCTCAACTACAAATGAATGAAAATTTTTACTCAAAGTTATTCCAGCTTAATCATTTAATTTCAATTTTCTCTTTGTAAAAGAATCCAATACTTTATTGCATCTAAAGTGTCGTGACTTTCCGGGACTCAAGATATGATTATGCTCAAGGTAGACACTAGTTATCACAAAACTTTCATCATTCTGAATAACAACATTAATCTTAGCTTTGCAATTCGTTTTCGCAATAGGTTGAGGGTATAAAACATTTTTTGCTTTAGATATTTGCTTACCATGTTTGGCACATCCAATAGAGAAATATTTTTGCTTTCCATCATCTCCAGTTTTTCCAGCTAATTTGAAAATACCAAAACAATTATTTTAAGCATAAGATTTATAAAAAAAATCGAACCTCCTCTTCAGATGAAAAAGTTATTCCAATCTCAGGAATTTTGCTTCATTTAAACTAGATGGGTCATACACAGGCTCATTGTTATTCGCTGCCTCTTTTGAATCATTGTTGCTTTATTTTATGACACTTTCTTCACATGCATTTAAACCAAATTTCATGGCAGGTAAATAACTTAGGGCATATTTTAGTTCAAGTCAATAAGAAAATTCAAACACACATGATACACTACATTTACATAATTTAGGGCATTCAACTTGGCATGCAAAATGTAAAGCTTAAGTCATTCAAAGAACCCTAATTGTCAACCCTAATCCAACCCAATAATAAAGACATTAAATAATCTATACATACCCGATATCGCTGTTTGACAGTTTTTGATCGGATTGAAGGGAGACGGAAGGGAGAGGGAATCCATCCTTCACGCCTCTTACGCTGCGATTTCTCGCTGTGAGCAAGGGAGATTCGCTATGCTCGTTGCCTCCTTCGTTGACCAATGCTCGCTGCGGAGAGGGGCGTTCCAGTTTATGCGTTGCCTGATGAATGCTCGCAAGGGAGATGGCTCGCTTTGCTCGCTGCAGCGACCTGGGAGGAAGGAGAGGAAGTTTTAGGGTTGCGAAATGTTTTGAACGGGAAAAGGAAGAAGGATAAAGCAGCGAAGAAGCAACATCGAGAGAAAAATCGCAGCCAAGCTAGAACTTTACCTTGGCTAGCTTGGCTTTCGCTCTTCTCTTCGCCGGTCGGTCTGGGAGAAAAGCTGAAGGACTAGGCGCTCCTCTGCTTCGAAGGGGGAAAATAAAGGGAAATCGACAGTGCTGGGAGGAAAGAGAGGAGTTTTGGGGTTGGGCGCTCCTCTGCTTTGAAGGGGAAAAGCAAAAGGAAATCGGCGGCGCTGGGAGGAAGGAGAGGAGTTTTAGGGCATTTGGTCCTCTGCTTCGAAGGGGAAAAGCAAAGGGAAATTAACGGCTTAATGCAGCGAACGTACAACTTCAGAAGAGAGAAACGTCAAGCTGACACTTTATACCTCGAAGTCACGTCATTCGCTCTTGGTTTTCGCTATTCCCATTCGCTCCTATCATTACTCATTTTAAAAATACCCATAAAATTTGAGTATTCATCAATTTTAACTATCATCAGTAATTTGCTAATTAAAATAACATTCAAATACTTTAGAAGGATGAGCATGCAATATATCTCATGGGATTTCCTCAAATAAAGACTTGTGAAGCATAAAAATTGTGTTCTGAGCTGAGCTAGAACTCTGTGATTTTCCCATTTGATCGGTTGAATCCAACTGGTCGATCCAATCGGGATTCGAAAACCTTGCTACTTATGAAGCATCATTGCTAGTTAGAATACACCGCTGACTATGAAGAGCATCTGTACAATTCACTCCTAGTAATATGCACAAGTATTAACTAAAACCAGCTACAACACTTATCCAGAATGAACTCCAGTTCGTATCTCTAACACACATGACCATATCAACTTGAATTCCATACCAAAAAACTAAAACTGGAAAAATGTAGAACTCTACTTGACGAATACAAACAAGGTACACTCGGAAAAGAAGCCACAATGGTTCTCTTCTTTGGCTAATAATGCGAGAGGATGTATCATGAAGCAGCTATACAATATTTACACCTGATATACCACTTCATCTGGATGAGCATCGCCTATTAGGATAAGGCCCTCAACTGACAACGGAAAGAAGAATCTTCTCCACTGACAACCAGTTGATACCAAGGTTCGTAGAATCGCGATCCTACACAGGATCGATTTGGGATCAGGATCGGATCGGTCAGGATCGGATCGTAAAATCGTACGATCCTATCAAAAACCCTTAAAATAAAAAAATATATAATTTTTATTAACACTATAATGAAAATAATCACGTTTAATTTCAAGAATATTCTATTTATTACAAGATGATCCAATTTAATTGTCAACCTATTAGATAATAGACATCTAAAGACTCATCATTTTAGAAAAAAGATATAACATAATATTATTAATAAAAAACTAACTAAAAAATAATTAAATAGATATTTAAATAATCTTAAAACACTAACACTAACGATGTAAAAGATAAAAAAAATAATAAAAAAGATTAATAATCTTCTGGGCCTCTGAAAAGGCTTTAAACAATATTTTTTGGGATTCAATCTTAAAACTAACTTGTAGATCTTTGAACGAGTTTCAATTTGATATATTATAGGTCACGTGGTTCAATCCGAGTCAAAAGTTATGACCTCTTAAAGCTTTCATCGATCCTGTTCCGATTCTGTTCCGATCCTGTCCGATCCTATACGATTCTGTCCGATTCTGTCCGATCCTACCGATCCTGCTGCGATCCTGCTACAAAAAACGATTCTGTGCGATTCTGGATCGTTTTCTGCCGTAGGATCGTAGGATCGTACGATCCTACGATCCAGGATCGCGATTCTGCAAACTATGGTTGATACGACATCCGGAGGTGGATCGATGATGATTAGATTTTCATGCTTCCGAAGGATACCGATAATGCTTGCGGTGTTGCCCTCCTTGATGTACCTGCCATGCCATTTTCCAGTTAGAGTCATGATAAGTGATAAGTTGACAAGAAATGGGCACCAAATGATATCTAGCCAAATAGAGAACAGTTTGGTAATTATTTTGTTCTCGTTCTTTTGACTAATGATCATGTTCATTTGCTGCCCCGCTTGGACAATGTTTACAATTCATTCATTCCCAAAAAGTTTCCTTTTGTTTTAAATGAGTGAAGTCAATATAAGAGAACTGATTGCAAATGCAGTTAAATAGTTACCACCTAGCACGACACTTAAGATCAATTTGCCCCAATTGCTCAAATTTTAAACTGTTCAAATCTTACCCTTCTTTAAGGTGCATTATGCGATCATCGGTTGGAAGATTGCGTTGTGTCAGCCAACTTATAAAGTCAGGAGACAGATCTTTATTTTCTTTGTTTATTTCAATAATAGTGGCAGGCTTAATAAAAGATGTCACTCTGGCTCCATTTCCAGCTCTCACAAGAAACCTTGATCCACTATCTGGGTCGGATACATAGAAATCTGCAACATGCCTCTGTCAAAATAAGAAACTAATCAACCGAATAGCACTTCCTAGACATTAAACTGAATTTGATATAGCATAAAAGAGCATAGTTGGGCACTTAGCTGTTGCAACAAAGCCAAGCTGCCAAATTCATTTGGAGGGAAAGAATGGATAGAGTACAAAATTTACATGAGTGCAACAAAGCCAAGCTGCCAAATTCATATGAACTTTATTCACACTTGCAGGCATTTTCAAAGCTAATCCTGACACAAGGCAGCTGAGTCAACTTTACCTGACACATTCACTTTATTCCAACATTCTCTAAGGTGCCTCACGTTAATTGCCAGAAACCATTGCAATCAATACTAGGCCAGCAACCCATTGTCAAGCTGAGCTAGTTCCGTGGTTCCAAATAATGCCTAAGTTAAGTTTTAAGATCGGTTTTCATTATTTCAGTAGTGCGAAAAATGGAGTTTCACAAGAGCTGTGAATTTCTCACTAGTGAAAGGTTTTGGACCTAGAGAGATGTCGTCGGGTGAGTTTTGGTGACTGAAAGATGCTGTTACTCTTATTATGTTGGAGGAAAAGAATGCACCATCTACAACTTGGTGCTTGAATTCAGCTTATGCAATGTAAGCTTGACCCAAGAGGAATTTAGTTGTTTTAGATTTTTGATGGAAGTGACCAAAAATTAAGAGCTTTGGAGAATACTTACAAGTGAAGGTCCATATAATGATAGAGTCATTCAATTACTTGGAGGAGAATATATATCATTAAGCAGGTGGTCATTGTCACAAAGCTGAGAAAAAAATATCTTTTCATGAGTCAGTTAAATTCAGATAGATCCACTATAAAACAGCTAGTAAAGGTCTAAGTGTGGCTCGTAGTAGATAGATATCCATGATAAGAGGGTCATAGAAAAGCCAACATTATTTAAAGACAGCACGTGAACAAAATGGTTAGCACATGCAGAACAAACTTAAGCAGCACAGTAGATCTCAAGTCATTATACAAGCAAAAGAGTAAAGCTATGAGTATCCGTCGTACAGTAGCGTCATCGACTAGATCAGCTGCACACATGCACAGCCAAGATGAGGTCAGGACATGGATTTGATGACTTCAGTGTGTATAATAGTGGAGAAGGCCAAGAGTAGCAAGACCACGCTAAAGGATGGCAATGGAGTACTTGGAGTCAACTCAATGCTGGTGTGCAACTTAGTGTTGGGCCTAGTTGGCACGATAGTGTCAAATAAATCCTAATTTAATTTAGAATTTTAAGGCTGATTTTCTATAAGCAGTGTGATGTAATGTGATCCAGATATAAATAAGCATTATTCATTTCACTATTATCCCAACTTTAATAAACATACTTAATTTCATACATTCATGGTGTCACACTATCTAGTTGCTCTTTTGCATCATATACATCCCCACGGATGGACTGGTTACTGGTTAGTGAGTAGGTGTTGTCACCTTGAGGTCTGGAGGTCAAAACATGACAAAACCAGTATGTCCGCCCTCCCCACGCGCTAGCCACAGCATCCGGGCTAGTAGTTGTCATGATTTACCCCCTCCGTGTTAGCACTAGGAAGGGTTGGTAGGGGCACTGGGGATGAGCGAATCGCCTTTTGTCATCTTTTGCATCATATACATATTGATCTATTATCTTCCCTGATTTAGATAAGGCTATAAGCTTGCTCAGTTGTTCCTACGTAATTATAGTTGAGCATATCATGGGTTAAAATTTTCCAGTGTAGAACTATGTTAGTGCAATCGACCCAAGTTTGATCGGATAGATCATGGGTTGATGTGTGTGTCAATATGATTAAGTTAGGATTTCATGTTAATCTAATATGTGTATGTGAGTGTGTAGGTTTGCAGGATACACATACACTTAGTTGGACGTCTTCGGGGTCGATGAAGGATGGCATGGGTAGACAAGCCGTGGACTTGCATGCATCTGAGGAACCGTGGACAAAGCAGGGACGATGAGCCGAGGGAAGCGGACTTCGAGGCATACGCAAAGGATGGCATGGGGAGACGAGCCGTGGGCTTGCATGCATCCGAGGGACGAGAGCCAAAGTCGAAGAGGGCTTGAAGGTAACAGATCGAGGCTGCTGGATGAAGAGTCGGCTAAGTCGTGAGGATTCGAGTGCTGAGAGAACTGTACTCGGAAAGGGAAATCCTAGGGTTCGAGTGCTGAGAGAATTGTACTCGGGAAGGAAAACTTTAGGTATTAGTCGACTGATGATGAGTCAGTCGACTAATGTGAAGCACAGAGAGATCAGTCGACTGATCCTGGGATCAGTCGACTAGTGTCGACCAGAATGTGAATCGTCAGGCTGTGACATTCGAATTCGCAAGGACCAGCCAGTCGACTGATAACGGTCAGAACAGTATCGAGCACTATTTAAGAGGGCTCGTTTTTGGTTGTTCGTCCTTGGCGAAACAAGCTTGGGTAAAGCCTGTTAGTAGCCTAAACGTGCTCAGTGATTGTCCAAGGATTGTGGCAAGGTTTCTCCACCACAAGGAGCGACAAGAGCTAGCCGGAGATGTTCTGGGGAATCATCCACCGAAGGATCGGGATCGTCCACCTTACGGGCAGCTGTGGAGTAAGAGTATCATCTCCGAACCACGTAAACGGTTTGTGTTAGCATTGTTTTAAGTTTTTGTTTTAGTTTTTTCGCTTGCGCTTGCTAACCCTTGTAGGAAGAAAATCGAAAAATGGCTATTAACCCCCCCCCCCCCCCCCCCCCCCCCCCCCCAAGCTAGATGGAAAGGTCCCAACAAACTATTGCAATATAATTATGATACTGCCGCTGTATTTGTTATGTGTGATTGCACTTTTAATTCCAACCTCAGGAAAGATGACTTCATCAGTCACTTAACAACCAAATCAAAGTCTGACCTCGGCATATTTGAGTTCCCATGCAGAACACTTGAGAGCAGGATTAGTAGCAAATCCACTCCATCTTCTATACTCGTCCAGCTCGGTGGATGCATATACACACCTGGGGATATTTTGATACGATGATTCGAGAGGGATGCTTCCACAAGTGACATGCTGCACAGAAAATCAGGGAGTAACTGAAAACAGTCAAAATTCAGCAAAAGCTAAGCTGACAATGTTGCTTTCCATAATTTGAACACCTTAACATGTGTCGCTTTATGAAACATTATTGAATAAACTATCATTTAACAATCAAGAGAGCATCTCGAATGATACAGACAACTGAAAGTACGAGCAATATCCTTCTAAACTTATTCGAGAGATTCAGTAAGAATTTTGTTAATTGGATCATTTATTATGAAATAATTAAACAAATGTCTGTGCCACCTAGCAAAGAAAAACTAAGAAATATGTTGAACAGTCTCTGATTGAAGTAGTTACACTAAGTCGTGTCCATGCTTAAAATAGCTTCTGTATCCGAGAAGGATGAAAATGTCTAACATAAAATGCCTGTTCTCCCAAATAGGCAACTATCTAAGAAGTTGACGTTCAACATCAGGAAATCATAAACTAAATGCATAAGTTTGCATATGCTGGGCTGCTGGCAATTCATCAGTAAATTGCATCGTCAACTAGTGTGTTTCATTCACCTAAGAATTCTCAAGCATTCACCTAGCCCATAGTTAATTCTATTGTTTGTCAACAGTTGTGAAAGTGTCGTCTTGCTAGCTTGTTCCAATTTATTGCCTAATTACAGAAAAGAAATCCAACTCAAACATTGTTTACATAGCTAGATAAATGCAGTGAGGGTTATAATCCCAGAAAAAGCCTTGAGATATTCAAAAACTTTCATCTTCCAGATTCACATAAAAGGCTAGGGGAAGACGAAATGTTCTACTGTGCCTAGTTCTTCAAAAATAGTTTCACAATTAGTGAGACAATAAATCTTAAATTTAGAAAATTCTCTCTTAGATAGTGTGATAACTCATTGTAAGCGAGAGTTTTCCATCCTCTGATAGAAACAATATATGAGAAGGCAACAAGAATAAAACAAAAGAAAATTACGAGAGAAAAAATAGTTGCTGTAAAGCTTTGAGTCGAAAAAGGACTACCCCAGTGATTTTAACCAACTTCCCAATTTGAAGATTTCTAGTATCTATAGAAGTATTCGGGTAAAACCGCCAAAATCGCTCCACTTCCTCCCTTCCCCTCGCCCAATTCCAAACCGCCGCCACTGCCACCGGTGCCGCCACCGCCGCCACCCCAATCAGAATCACCAGCCTCCCCACCGCTACCAACACGAATGCACCCGCCGCAAACCCCGCCACAAAAACCGCCACCAACGCCCATCTCCAACCCCGCGACAAACCGAACGCGAAAGCTGCCTCCTCCACCACAGTTACCGCTCCGCCGTACCCGTCCTCGGTCTTCTTCCCCCTTGCAGACCCCGGAGACTGATCCGTATCCCACCCGGACGAACGCGGGGGCCTTGAGGTGATTAGCCCTGTGGGCGGCATCTGGGCGAGCGGCCCGGAGGTCTTCCGCGTCTGCACGGGGCCGGATCCGGAGGATGAGCGTACGAACGTCCAGGAGCGAGACTTGGACACTGACCTGGACGGTCCGCCGCCGGGATCTCCCGCCGCGGGAATTTGCAACATCTTGCCTAGCTCGCCTGACTTGAGGACATTTCCTCCGGTGTATGGCACCGCCGTCGACCCCACCACCGGAGCCCGCTCCTTCGGCCGCTCCGGAGGCCCGGATACGATCATCCCGCTGCTCAACTGGTGCGTGGTCCTCGGCACCGACATCTCTCTCGCGCCACAGCGGACGTAATCCAACTCCACAAGCAGCGACGAAGAATTCGTTAACCAGATGACGACGAAGCATTTATATCAGCACGATCCAGCCATCTCAGCCGTCCATTTCCCGGAAGGCCCTGCATTTCGAACCCTGTTCGTTCACTTGTGCACGTAGCGGGCCAGCCCGATTGCTCGCTCAGTTATATCGTAAGGGTGCACCTGTGGGTGATCTATCACATGGAGGAGGGCCAGAAGTGCGCCCCACCGGAGCGGAATGGACGTCGCCTACGTGGCACGAAATTCAAACGAGCGACAGATGTGCGGCCCTGCCGACACGTCTCGACGTGGACTCGCGACTGTACCCGATCGATCGACCGACGACCCCGAGGCGTCTTCCGCCGTGATGAACGGCGTGGATGGGAGAGATGGCGGCGGGGTTCGAGGATGGAGGGTGTCGGAGAGCTGACGGCCGATGACCATTAATTTTTGGCATGAGAAGCGAGCGACACGTTCGTGTACTCCTCTTTCGATCGGTGGTGGTAAAGTGGTCCCGTGACAATGCAGCTACGGGTATAGGTCAGAAAGTAGGGGCTTCGTCTGTGACGTCAGACGTGGCGAGCTGTTAGGATGAAAATAATGGCTGGCTGGAACGAGACAATTTTTTAAAATAATTTTTTTTTAAAAGGATGTATCTTTTTGTTTATTCTAAAAAAATGTGTTTTATATATAAATTGAAAGAATAATAAAAAATATAGACAAACAAAGACATATATCTTACCTCATTAATAGTTATGAATAAAAAATATAAATTATTCATAAATAATATTTAAAATTATAATTTATGAATTATATTTATCCATAAAAATATTAAATTTATAAATAAATTTAATAAATAAATAAAATTATAATATTAAATTAATTAACCCATAAATAAATTTAAAATATAAAATTGTTGAACTGGTTTTAATTTCGAATTCAATAATATTTAAAGGAATGGACTCAGCTCGCGAAAAATATTAAATCAATTTGAACAGTCACTTAATATATCATCTGATTTATTTGTGTATCATTTAATTTGGATCGATTATCCTATTAAATAATATAAAACGTAATTTTATTTGATTCATTTATAATCCTTCTCCCTGCAAGGATACTTTAATTGTTGTCTTCCTAGACATAATACGATGGTAAAATATGATATGCTCTCATATAATGAGGATTCAAAATTCACACTGGATATTTGTAAGTCATAAGTTTATGGTGTTCAAACCATTTATGATTATGGGTCGTCCACCATGACTCGTTTGTATTTTTTGAATTTACCGAATTTACCTTAATGATTGATGAAAATTTTTTATGGGGCTAAATTAGTCATTTTCAGGAGCAATTGGTTCACAGAGTTGATAACTGGATTATATATATATATATATATATATATATATATATATATATATATATATATATATATATATATATATATATATATATATATATATATATATATTATGTCGTGTTTTTCATTTTTTATTTTTTATATTTTTTTTAGCTCATAGGTATATCATTTATGGCTTTACCTTTAGGGTTTAGGGATTGGATTATAACATTAAACACACAAAAAATTCAAAACAAAATTATCTTTTTGATGTGCAGGAATGTACAACATAAGATCTTAGGTATATCTCACACACACACATATATAAGTATTATTCTCTCGGACTTGTTTGAGTGTGTATGAGTATACACACCTCATGCATGCCCTTGAGCGATGCACTCACTTGGTGTTGCCAAATTAAATTTATTATATTAGTAAATTTCTTTTATTTTCTCTCCTCTTTCGCCCTCTATTCAAAACCCTCATTCGACTTTCCCAAATCCAAATTTTCATCACTCTTGTTCCTTACTTCGCCGCCGTCTTCCGTGGATTTCACTCCTACCAACAACGCTCTTTCCAGTCTGTCCGCCGCAAGCAAAGCATAGACACTTCAAGCTAAGTACAAAATACAACTGCAAGCCTCTTCTTAAATGGACTGGAAGCTCCCCAAATAGCCACCGCAAATAAATCTGGTGCTACCACTCTCATTACAAAAAAAAACCCAAATAAAAATGTTTTTTTGACTTTCAAGAGTGGTTTTCAACCACTCCTACACTTTTACTACCGGTTTGAAAACTGCTCATCTTGTTGCCATTCTAATATCATATATAAGAGCGATTTCAAAACGTTTAAATATCAATATGGTAAACCCACCCGAGGCCGAGTCTGAACCTAGTTCTGGCCCAAATCAACCGACCGCTAGAATCAAATTTTTTTTGGATATATAGGTATTCAAAGAAATTTATTGGTGCTGAGATTTGAACCTAGATCTCCTAAATTAAAATCAAAAATCCTAAGTAACTAGACTACAATTATTAATGTATTTATGTGTTACTTAATTTTTTAATAACTGATCAATAATTTCTTTTGTTATATTATTATTTTTAATAATTGAGAGAAAAGTAAGAGAGATATTTATCTATTAATTAATTTATAATTATTTTCTGAAGCCTAGAACGAACGCGTAAATATTGCGTGTTAAGTATGGAACAAAAAAAAATGGATTAAGTACAAAAGCATTAAGCGAAACAACTTAAGAAAAATAAATATAAGAAAAAAAAGAAAATTGATTTAAATAAAATTATGAATATTTTTTTAAAAAAAATAAAAAAGAATATAAATAAAATTAAAATTTTATAATTTATTTAAAGAATGATTTAATTGAATAATAAATATTTTAAATTAATATAGAATCAAATACACCAAATGCATAACTTCTTGAGTTGTATTACCAAATGCATAACGTAAAAAATATTGAATCTCAGCATAATACTTAAGACTTCCATATGAGGCAGTCATCCATTCCTTCACCATGATTCCCTATGGAAAAATTTATTTTCACTCCCTACATACAAAGTTTTATATGCTTCAACTACAAATTGACCGAATTACCCTCAATTTTTTAGGTATAAAAAGTCTAAAATAAAGTATAAGTCATCATCAATTCAACATCATTTAATTAAAATCTAGTCTATTTTCTATCAAATTGAGTACTGCCTAATCAATTCATTCTAAGCTAATCAATTGGTATGAACTCTCAATCAATTGGTTAAGCGGAAAAAGAATTGTGCTCAATTTGATAGAAAATTTACTAGATTATAAATATGATACTGAATTCAAGAGGAATTATATCTCATTTTAAACTTTTTGTATCTAAAGATAATGGGGGCAATTAGGTAAATCAATATATATTAGGAAGTTGAAGTAAATGAAACTTTGCATGTAGGGAGTGGAAATGAACTTTTTCTGGTATAGGGACTAAAAATAATGTTTAAGATGCAATTGGAGAATTTAAAGACAATTTATAAAATAATTTCTAAATATCACATTTAACACAAAATAAATTAAAATCATTGACAATCTATGAAGCGAAAAACTGTACAACAAGATAATTTTTCTAAAATGGATTTCAACTTTGATATTATTCAACTTAGTGGAAAAAGATATAGTAAGATACAACTTTCACATGAATTTCACTGAAAACAAATTTTTCGCATCGTAAAAAAGTTAGCAAAGAATTAAAATACCTCCACAAACAAATATTTGGTAATTTATGAAGCGAAAGTGTCAAAATAATGTGCTAGGGTGAAATATCCGATCCTAGAAATATTATATACAAACAAAATACAATACGTAAATTTGCTCCATTATTTAAACCTCATATTTGACCTTTAGAAGCGGTTTTAACCACTCCTAAATGAAACATATAGAAGTGGTCGTTGGAACCATTTCATTCGATGGTAAGTCGTTTCATTTTAAGTTGTAATTCCCTCTAATCCAAATATATTATTTATACATGATTCTAAATGATGTCTTTAATACAGGAAAAATATATGTTGTCTTCATTGGACATCAGCTTGGTGTTTATGACACCTGGATAGAAGTATCTAGATAAGTTGATCATTATAAGGGCGCTATACACAGTCCTTTAAGAGTAATGAGGAGGCCAAAAAGAGCTTTTGAAGTGCACTTTGATAAAAATCTAGTACCTACCTTCTTTGCATCTAGAGGAAAAAAACGTTCATGTGCGGCTTCAAATATACTATCAAGTTCAAACTTAGAAAGAAAACTATAGAGGATTGGAAATTTTTAAAAACTGAAAGATGCATTGGAAAAGATAAACTAACAATTAGATTCTCTACAAATTAGTGATGAAAAATAAATATGTTACTTCAAGTTATTGTGTTTATAAGTTTTGTTAGATATTCTATTCTAGCTTAAACTCTTAAACATCTTAAGCATCTTGATTGGGAGATGTACTATACTACTATTTCAAGTTGTGATATTTATGTTGATGTAGTCTGGCCCTGACTGTTATTTTGGTGTTGACACCGATTTTAGTTTAGGTTGTTGATTATGATGATTATGATTAAGTCCTGATCGAGGATTAGGCATGATATGGAAAATCCTAGCCTGGAGGGCTAGGTGTTGGAAAAATTCTAATCTGGAGGGTTAGGTGTGAAAAATCCTAGCTTGGAGGGCTAGGTGTTGGAAAAGTCCTAATTCGGAAGAGTTGGGTGAAAAGTCCTAGCTTGGAGGGCTAGGTGAAAAGTCCTAACTTGGAGGGTTAGGTGCAAATTCCCATCCTGGAGAATTAGGTGAAAAGTCCTGGCTTGGAGGGTCAGGTGCCTAGCTTGGAGGGCTAGGTTGGATGAAGTTCTAACTCGGAAGGGTTGGGTGAAAAGTCCTAGCTTGGAGGGCTAGGTGAAAAGTCCTAGCTTGGAGGGTTAGGTGAAAAGGCCTAACTTGGAGGGTTAGGTGCAAATTCCCAACTTGGAGAGTTAGATGGAAAAATCCTTGGCTTGGAGGGCTAAGGTGGATGAAACACTAGCTTGGAGGGCTAGGGTTGAGTCCCTGGATCGGTCTGGTGACCGATCAGGGACATTGGCACGCTGCTCCTTCGTGGATCGGTCTGGTGACCGATCCAGCGATGTCTGATCGGATTGGTGACCGGATTGGTGACCGATCAGGGAGCGCACAGTGAGGTTGGGAACCTACTGTGTGGCTCCTGATCGGTCCGGTGACCGATCACGGAGCAGGCTGCTTCCTTGCTGCCTTGCCCCTAATCGGTCTGGTGACCGATCAGGGAGCGAACAGTGAGTGAGTTCTCCTTCGGATCAGACCCTGGATCAGTCCGGTGACCGATCAGGGACTTAGGATCTGATTAAAAAATCATTGTTCATCTGTCCTGATCGGTCTAAGTGATCGATCAGGCTTCACTCTGATCGGTCTGGTGACCGATCAGGTTTCACTCTGATCGGTCGGGTGACCGATCAGGCGTGCATAGCCGCGAGAGCTGGGAATCCCAGCGAAGCAGTGGATCGGTCTGGTGACCGACCCACAAGCCCTGGATCGGTCCGGTGACCGATCACTTTAATTCAAATTGCACTGTCAGACGCGGTCAGAGCGTCTGATCATATCCGATTCGCTGCTATTTGCCTCTGATATTTGATTTATTGTGTGATTTACTGCTCTAACAGTCTGATTAAGCTGCAGGTGATAGGGGAGGATTCAAACACTCAAGGAGAGGTCAATAGAGGCTTTCCTTGGAGCAGGTTTGTCCGATTCTCCATTTCAGGTTGCAACGACCGAGCTGCAGACTGGAGCCGAGACTGGGGCTTGGCTGAGGGGATCTCAGGAAGACCAGAGGGCTCA
This sequence comes from Boesenbergia rotunda, assembly GCA_024364735.1. Lineage (NCBI taxonomy): Eukaryota > Viridiplantae > Streptophyta > Magnoliopsida > Zingiberales > Zingiberaceae > Boesenbergia > Boesenbergia rotunda. The sequence continues at coordinate 7,912 of JAGFNQ010000026.1, read as the reverse complement.
GTGGTAGCTGGCGTTGGCAGTGAGGTAGCTGGAGGCTACGGAGGATGTTGTCACCTGGTGTTGTGTGGAGAATCAAAAGGGCGGAAGTTGGCTTCGTGGAAGCAGAGTTCGAAAGCTGAAGTTCTTGCTGCGCCTTGTGTTTCTCCACAACCTGCTTGCTGTGTTCCTAAAGTCTTCATCATTTTGAGCAAGCAACCGCAATCGAGAAGCAACCAACTCTTTCGTAAGTGCTGGGAGGAAAGAACAAGGAGTTTGGAGTCCAACAGTGAGAAGACACGAAGGAGGGAGTCCTTGCGTGAGATCGTCGCTGGGTGGAGTTCGGGATAAGCTCGCTGTGTTTTTGTCCTTGCTAGGTGCTGAGTAAGAGTTTTTCTCTGTGTTTCATTAAACTTAAATCTATATCCTTGTTTGAAACGCTGTGGAGAGGTTTCTCCACCGAGAAGGAGGTTGCGTTATATCCGGTGAACACCGGGGCTTGATCTGCCGACGATCAAGGGATCGCCCATCTTAAGGGCACATCAAGGAGTAGGGGCAAGTTATCCCCGAATCTTGTATACCCTCTTGTTAGCGATCTTGGTAGCTGTCGTTGTTTGCTTTCATCTCTGTTTTTAGTTTACTGCACTGCTTTGTTTTCCTTTGCTTCTTCCGCTGTGCTACTGATAAGTCAAGTGCAGAAACTTCATAAGTGTTTAAAGTCAAAGAGATTGGCTATATTCACCCCCCCCTCTCTAGCCATCCATTCCCAACAAGTGGTATCAGAGCTTGGGGCTCTGTTTATGACTTAACATCTAAGAGTTATCAACAAGATGGCGTTGACAGAAGGCTTCTCCACCACCCGACCTCCATTCTTTGATGGCGCTGACTTTCAATATTGGAGATCAAAGATGGAATACTAATTGAAGATGGACATCCATACTTGGTTCGCGGTGAAGGAGGGATTCACCCCTCCTAAGGATGACGAAGGCAAAGAGCTTGAGTCGTGGAGGTGGACTGCTGAACAAACTCGGAAGAGTGAAGCCGACGCGAAGGCGGTTGTCACTCTACAATGTGGCATGAACAAAGACTAACTCATCAAGGTTGGTCCTTTCACAAGTGCAAAGGACTTGTGGAACAAACTCATTGAGCTTCACGAAGGCACCCGAGACTCTAGAATCGTAAAGAGGGACTTGTTCCTCAAATAACTCCAAAATCTCTCCATGAAGGAGAATGAGCCGGTAAGTGAGCTTCATAGCCGGTTCAAGGAAGTCCTCAATGGACTTCATTCAATTGATGAAAAGGTCGAGAATCGTGACCTTATGAGGTATGTCTTGAAAGCATTTCTAAGGAATGCTTTGTGGTCATCCATGGTGGATGCCTACAAAGTATCCAAGGATTTATCTATTGTAAAGTTGGATGATTTATTTTGTGAGATGGAATTGCATGAAATGACTAACAAAGGCCCCAAGGAGAAGGGGATTGCCTTAGTTGCAGGGGACCGAACCAACAAGAAGAAGAAGGAGAAGAAGAATGAGAAGGAAGTCTCTTTATCTTCACTACAAGAAAAAAGTTAAACAACAACGCTTTTTCCGCGTTGTCGTTAATGCTTAAAAAGCGATGTTGATGAAGCCGTTGTAGAAAGTATATCTACGACAACGCTTTTTTCGCGTTGTGGTTTGGAGCAAAGACAACGCTTTTTTCGCGTTGTCTATTGGTTTTTAAAAAGCGTTGTTATTGACGCTGTTGTTAAAAGTCGAGTATCAAAGACAACGCGGAAAAAGCGTTGTGGTTTGGCACAAAGACAACGCAAAAATCGTGTTGTGTATTATTACTTAAAAAACGTTGTCTTTTTAATAGGCAGTGTTTTTCACAATTTATAATATTCACAATTTATAAACATTTTTATTCACAATTGATAATATTCACAATTTACAATATTCACAATTTACAAGCATTTTTATTCACAATTGATAATATTCACAATTTACACTGATAATAGTTTACAAAATTCACTTATAATACAGTGCATTATTTACAAAAGTGTTTGTATTCCATATTAAATACAAAAAATATCTCAATTCACAAGTTCTATAAAACTTCATCATTCACAAGTTGTTCTTTGGGGCTGCTTGTTAACTCGATCTGCTTTAACACTGCATAAAAATATTAAATTGGGATAAGAGATTATATACACACAAATAAGACTGCTTCCATATGTGACAACTAAAAAGAATATAAAACATACCTAGATGAACTATTAGAGATTATGATAAACAGAATCAATGTAACATTGACCTTTTGTTAACTGAAAAATATGCAGAGCACAACGCTCAACGGCAAGTCTTACTGGGCCACTCCCATTCTTTAACTGAAAAGATCTATGTCTAATGAACTAGGTTGCAGATTCAGTCATATCCATAAGTACTTGTAGCAGATCCTGGAACTCATTATCTTCCATGTACTCATTATCTTCCTATTTTCTTTTAGTAATCTCGTCACTTCATCTTTTAGCTCCCCATTCTCATGTCTTAACTTCTCCAGTTCCATCTTAGAGGTCATTTGATCATCCTTCTGAAGCAACTGTAACAAAGAGATGAATCTAACAAATAAATTATTGAACAGAACACTGATAATTTTGGTATGCAAAACTCAAACGTGAAATAGGAAGGCTAAAGATGATGACTTGAAATCCTATTAATGAATAACAAAAATTACTATGATAAAAGGAAAACTCATGTGATTATACAGTTGATATTTTGCTATGATGTCAGAGGTTGGGCCGACTAAGAATATGTAGTTTAAGATGGATGTCGACTGTTGTAGCTAATGCAACTCATCTATATATGTTGTAGCGAGTATTAGGAGTCAACAGGGCCAAGAACTATCATCACTCACTAGTAAAACCAGCATGCTTTGTTATACATAATGAATAGATTAGTTGACTGGGTACTGCTAGGGCTATTACAAAATTGTGAATGGTAAATTCAGTGGTATGCAAATTTGACTTGATGCATGAACTACCAAAGAAGAAATTTTTCTACTATTTTGAGTTTGAAACCAAAAGGTGGAGCAATCTAGGCAATTTGATTAATTATGACACAAGTTTGCTTTCTCACTTACATTGTCTGATAATTTCTTTGGCGACCAAGATGGTGACTTTTCTCCTACATATGGAGCTCCCAGCAAAACTTGTTTTATGACTTCCTTAGTTGCCAACTCGTCTATGCCCATGTTCTCATAACTCCAAAATGCACCCACAGCTCCCAGAAATTCTTCATGGCATAAAAAGGTTGTTTGCAGCTGACCTTTTGACCTAATAACATAAAATTCTTTAGTTTAAATAAGAGAACAAATATAACAATGATATGAGTAATTACCAGTATCTAAGTGATCTAGAAATTTTGTCCATTATCTTTTCGTGACCACATATGTAAGCTCCTCGAAAAAATATTTTCTTGAGCCCAGAAAGCTTTGCCACTAGCCAGGAGATCTACAAGACATCAGTATTTGATAATGAGAGATATTTACATATGCACAATTTCTCTTAGGCCTGACAAAATAAAAGGTAACAAAGACAATAATCTATAGATGTGTGGAACAAATGAAATCTCATGGATTACTTGACACCACGAGCAAACAATTAGAATCTTAAAAAAAAGCACTTGCCAATAAAAGATGCTCACTGATCACATCATTTTGACGAGAATACACAGATAAAAAAAAAGATCAATACCAATTAGATAAAATTTAGTAGGATAATATAAAAGCATAGTAGGTGAAAATTAGTGTGTTAAGAATTCTTATTACAATTTGATACTGCCAATATTTATGCAAGCAAACAGGTGCTCAAATCCAGGCATTAGTTTTAGCTCTTTAGTTAATTTAACAATTCTATCTAGTTAGAACATCACTATGGAGTGATATTATCAGGTTATCAGCATTTTCTAAATCAAAAAAATAAATGACAAAATGGTTATATACCTGTCCAAGATTGTATGTGAAAGCATTCAAGAGAGCTGCGGCAAGGTCCTCTGCTTTGTAGTCGGAAAGTTTGTTTGAGATTACCTTACCAAAGGCTGATGCGGTTGTTGATGCTGGAAGACCATGCTGTTATTTTTTGCAGAACAAAAGAGTTATAAAAGAATATCAGTCGCCCACCAAATGTATACAGCATCTGACTAATAAGGTACAGACAGTCTCATGTACTGCAAAATTCAAAATGCACTATTGCACCATGATTTTAGATAGAAATCATAAACCATACGTGCAATGAGTAAATGAGTTCCCCAACGAAGAGAGTTATCGACTTTTCAGTAGGTAAACTGTGGCACATCTAACTTGCCTCATACATGAGCAAGGCATAAAGGAAACAACAAGACGACCAAGAATACATAGACTAAGAAAAATTGTCATTTTTCAAATCTTTGATTATTCTACTTTTTCTGAAAAATAATGAGTGAGCAACAGCTCAGCCACTTAACGTAATATAACAAATGACAGAACTTAGAAACAGGTGAAGCATAAACGGACTAGCTTGACAAAAAGCAACCTGCCAAAAAGTGCAAAACTGAAGGTAGAAAGTATAACCCCAACAAAGAAACTTCAGAATAATACAAAAGAAGAGTAACTAGTTTAGCTACAACAAGCAGACAGTTTGCTGTAGCAACAGATGACCAAAACAAGATTTCAAAAGTGAAGGATGGTGCGCTTATAGGAAAGGCCAAAGCACAACTTGCAAAAGCCTCAAGGTTATGGATTTTAGCCAATGTTCACTTATTCACCAGAATAAGTTACTCCTTTTCGCAATCAAATCATGGGCGTTTCAATCAAAATATAATGAGCTCGCTCGTGTAACAGTAGCCAGTACAAGCTTAGTTTTTCCCTTAGCTCTGTTACTCCACCCAACAAAAAACTCTTGATTATTCTACTTTTGGTGCAGCATCAACTATGCTACGTAATGCAATGAGTGAGCTCCTGAAACAGTGGCCAATAGAGCTTCAGTTGTTTCCCCTAGCTCTGTTACTCCACCCAACAAAAAACTCTGATTATTCTACTTTTGGTGCAGCACTAACTGTGCTACATGATGCAATGAGTGAGCTCCTGAAACATTCAGTTGTTTCCCCTAGCTCTGTTACTCCACCCAACCAAGGCTGCATAAACTGTGCTATGTAATATAGTGAGCTCGCTCCTGTAACAGTAGCTAGTAAGGCTTCAGTTGTTTCTCTTAGCTCTGTACTCCACCCAACCAGAAATCTTTTGATTATTCTACTTGTTTTTTTTTCAGGATGCATGAACTGTGCTATGTATTACATTAAATAAATAAGCATAAAGTAGGAAAATTTACCTTTGAGTAACCCTGCTCTCCGTATATGTCTCCAACAGTCAAGTCTACTGCTAGATTGTTTCCCCTCTGGCTCAACTCCAATAACTCTGCGTAGCTACAAAAGATGTGTGATATAAAAAATCAATATGATACAAAGCATGGAAGAACTTCTCCAGCAATTATTACCTTGTACACCCTGTCAACAATCTTGCAAGGCCTAGTATAGTACCACCACCTAAATGTGTCCCAATAATACGCTGAAATTTCCATTTTTCAATCACCTGCTTGAGGCCTAGTTATTAATTTGTCCCGTTACCAAAACAAGCAATTAAACTTTTATTTAATTTTCCTATTCAAGATTACCTCAATCATGCTAACACCTGAGCCAACATTGACAAGGAGATACGGAAATATGCTGTGTTCGTTATGTTCAGACGTTAAGTTTCCATCCATATTTGCTGAAGGTTCATGGTCACACTCCTGTCAAACAGGCTAAAAATGAAACTCTAGGAAAACCCTAAAGCCATGGAATTTCTCATGCAAAACCCACTATAATTCAGACACTGGTAAATGAGGGGAAAATGTTGTTGGACATGATTGAAGCATGTTTTCAGAAACAGGGAAACTAACCTTCACTTTGTATGCAAGAAAATTGCAAAGATATACATCTTAAACTATTACTAACGGTAACAAAAATGTTAAAGCAATTGATTAAATTTAAACTAAACTTATGATTATTTGAAGAGAGAGAGAGAACTAGAGACACAAAAAAACTTTTCTTGCAAAATGCACTCATTTTTTTTATAAAACTAGACAATAAATGTTAGGGAATAAAGTGGTGGAGAAAGGCAGCATGGTCAATCATTGCCAAGTTCTCAAAATCCACAAACGTACGATCATGTAAAAGTGATTATGTGAATATTGGAATATTCAATATACAATTGCAAACTAATTTATCAGAGCAAAACATTTTCATGATATCATGATTCACAATCAAGAAGTGATGAGAAACTGTATGCTTTGTTTATCACTAGAAACATCATTACTTGACCTTTTAGTTGCAAATTCCTTGAATCGTTGACATTTTGTTGCAAAAAGAATGAAAATGGAAGCTCATAACTAGTGTTTTGTTCTTTTATTACGTCTTTCAATTTGTCTTTGAAAAATAGTGTTCTTGATAAAGTGTGTTTAAGTTTCATGAGAACTTTTGTAACCACATTTTGTCAAGCAACAGCATGGAAAAAAACAGTAGGGTTCCTCAAGCTGTTGCAATTCAAAAAAAAAAAAGAAATAAAATTTGCGTAGTTGAGTAAATGCTAAGAATTTGACGAATCCTACAGTAATCTAAATAAAACCATCTTAATATTTTTCTCATGAGTGACAGCTTATAATATGCCAACCCCAGGATAAGGCTTGGTTGTTGTAGTGACAACTTATAATGTATAACTCTGCATTGAGTAGGAGTATGCAGGTTCAATATGCATTATGCATACCTATTTTGTCGAAGACACTACTGCACAAGTGATATGGTCAACATCGAGTTTTGATGGAAGTCAGCTAGGAGGAAAGACGGGAATGAAAGGCAATAGTGTATGAAATCATCCCAGAGAAAACAGTTAAGCAAGTCGGGTGTTGGGACATAAAAAGAGAAAGCTAGTCCTATCATTTAAAAAAAAAAAAAGAAGAAGAAAGCAGGTCCTATCATGATAAGTGACAAAACAAATATGTAGCTCAATGAATTTTATGTAGATCTTATAAAGAAGAAAATATAGAAAGTTGATAAAGCAGAATTAAAAACTTTTGGATAAAAAAAAATTGATCAATAAATGGTTATCAAGATTAAATCATGTAGTATTAAACCATCAAATAAGGAAAGCAATGCCCTGGTAAACACTAGGATTATCCTTTGGAAATTCTCTAGGAGCTGGACAACTTGAGTGATTAGTAAGAGACACATGGTATGGATAATGCCAACTCATTAGGATGTGAGGAAATAAATGATAAAATCAAGTGTCAACCGTCTCGAGACTAATAAACATCGAGTGTAGACTATTTACAAAAATGGGAAGACAATGGCATGCATCTGGCAATTCAACTTAGAAAAAGCTAGAAACTTTGTTGATTATTTTTATACAAGCAGAGAAGTTAAAGTCAGCCCTTGGGGCAGAACCATTTGATTTCCCTATGTATTTGAAGCATAGATGAGAGATGACTGGCAAGAACCCAATTAAGAAGAGCACAGTCCTTAACACAGAAAAAACTTAATCCTAAAATAGATTAGAAAGGTTGCAACTTCACTAGTCCTTTTGAGTTTTCATGGGTACCCTTTCAGTATCTTCAGTATCATGGTCATTGTAACTCATTAAGGCACCAAGAGCTCCTAAGAATCCTTCATGACGGAAAAAAGTTGTTTCCATTTGTCCCTTTGACCTAGATATAGAAAGCAACCAAAAATCAAACACTATGTAAATTGTGAATCAGATTTTCTAAGATGCTAATCGCTGAGCAATTATCTATGATACACAAGGGCACTAAAAGAAGAAATTCAAACAAAGTATTTTATTTGAATGGTTCACACTGACAATTCTATATCTTCTTAGCATAATAGTTACC
>JAGFNQ010000025.1:0-18639 GCA_024364735.1 Boesenbergia rotunda | reverse complement strand
ACTTCTTAAAGTGCTCTCAGTTAATTCATTTCTATCTCCATTTTAATTCTCTCAAATCACAGTATTATCATTGCTTTGGAGAATAGATATGTTCATCGTCTATAATGTTGCTTATTGCCATTATGGCCATGGTGATTCTTTAATAATTTCCCTCCTAATGTGAGATAATCCTATGCCAAGGTAGACATAAAAATGGACAAACGTAAATTTGAATTCCACTGTATTGATACAGGCAGCACTAATGGTTATAAATAGATGGATCAAACTTAGCTCTAATACCATGGTGAGAAGAAGAGAAATGGAGAGAAGATAATAAAAGGGGATCCATCAGACATTCAGTTTGACATAAGATAATCAAATACAAGAATTTACTTCCTTATATAGGCATCAGACAGCAAGTACCCATCAGCTAGGAACTACCCACCAATTTCACAAGTGGACCTAATCCAACCCTCCACCATTTGCATCCTAGCTTGATGGAGCTAAAGACGCAATGTCTGAGCACTCTTAGCATATCTCTCTGCATAATCCATAGAATCCTCGTACATTTTTTTATTTCTTCAACTATTCTTGTCTAAGTCACTTTTTTTATTGGTAAACCCCGATTAAAAATATGACGGCCGTCAATTGAATTATATAATCATATTTCTTTTCTATAAATGTAAGAAGTTCACAATGCCAACAAATATCCAATCTCTCTTTAATCCAATTGTCCATGTTATTTTCATCATCACCACCACCATCACTATATGCCTTACTATTTGAGCTTATCCTTCTATTTAACTTTGGATACTTATAATATTTAAATAACTTTTTTCATTAACTATAGTTTTCGTTGTCTTGTTCTATTGCTGACATATTTAACTCTAACTTGTCCAATTCATCTAACTATAAAATATCATTTTGTGCCAATGGACATGTATATGTAATATTGAATGAACAACTAATGGCACATATCATGATTCTCCATCATATAGTTTCTTTTGATTGGCCTTCATTGGAGCAATTTGTGGTTAGTCTTATTGTTCTTGCAAAGAGTTTCAATGCACCTTATTGTTCTGGAAAAAGCACAACCGACTGTGTGGTTTGCAAACTCACACTCTTAGAGTTTATAATTCTCATTCTAATATTGGGTCTTTTTACTCTCAACTTTTTCCTGCTTTCATACCTTTGATTTTTTTAGTAAAATATGGAAACCTCTTACTATCTCCGGTTTTCTTATAATGCAGTATGGTGATCTGAAGCGTTTTTTCTTATCACCATTTTATCATCTGGATGATGCACATCTCTTCTACAATATGACGTCTCTATTGTGGAAGGGTATCCAGCTCGAGACATCAATGGATAGTTTGGAGTTTGTATCCATGGTTGCAATATTGCTTGGGATGTCACAGGGCATTACTTTACTTATGGCTAGAGGTTTGCTTATTTTCTTTGGCTATGAGAGAGCATACTACAATGAGTTTTCTGTTGGGTTTTCTGGTGTTCTATTTGCCCTGAAGGTCGTACTGAATGCATATTCTGATCAGTACACTTATGTACATAGTATGGTAATCCCAACACGGTATGCTGCATGGGCAGAATTAATCCTTATCCAAGTTTTAGTACCAGGCGTGTCTTTTATGGGCCACTTGGGTGGGATATTAGCTGGTCTTCTGTATCTTAAACTGAGAAGTTCATATAGAGGGCTGGATCCACTGTCTGCACTCATAAGAAAAGCATTTGGTGTTGTAAGCTGGCCTATAAGGTTTGTCAAGAATATTTTCGGCTTCCAGCGCCGCATATCGGATGGAAGAAGAGTGGGAAGCAACCAACCAAGGTTCCAGTCTGGTGTTTGGAGATGTGATACATGCAGTTACGATAACTCAATGCACGATGATGTATGCGAGATGTGCAGCACACCTCATTGGGGCAATGGATTCAGTCGGGCCAGACAGTCAAATTCATCAAACAACAATCTATCCGTAGAGGAGCTCCGTCTTCGCAGGCTTGAAAGATTTGGTAGATGATTCTTAATTTGCTACAACTGTTGGATAAATCCAGGTTGTATTATCCTATCAGATGGATAGGCTTGTTTCCAGGCCTTGATACGTTGATTGAGATCCTAAGACATTTTTTAGATATAAAATTTTTATCTTGTTTCCAATTCAGAAGTATATAAAGAGTTCCTGACTTAATAAATGGATGTATTACACGAAATAATTTGATGGGATTTGTACATGTTTGCATAGTTGGTATTCTAAACTTGCAGTCTTATCTTGGTAGGCAATGGATGTAGAACCTGTTCAGAAGCGTATAATCGCATGTATCAACCAGGGCCTTCTTTGCCACTTTATCATCTAGTGAGATTATTGAGGCACGGCAACATAATGCAGGAGTTCACGACATCTAATGAGTTTACTTTTATTCTCTGTAATCAGATATTGATTATGATAGCAAAGTTGGCCAATATAGATAATTAAGAGATTTAAAATTTAAATTTTAACTCTGATATATTATAGGAGTTTTTTTTTCAATGCGAAGTGGGTGATCATTGGATGGGTTTCTATGAGTATTTTTTTGATTTATTTTCATAGCGGGTGAAAAAGTATTATGGAGTTGAGTTTAGTCGGTTCGAAATCTTAAATATTTAAGATTACAAAAAAATTTTCTGGACAATTCTGTTTTCACTTTATTGATCTCTATGCATGTTGATTTGCCAAGTTATACGATTATACCCCTTTATTCTATTAATGTTGTCCAATCCTTGCTTTAAGGGAATATTGAGGCAAGTTTTCCTTCTTCCTTTTCAAACAATCATCTCTATAAAAGTTTCTAAAAACATTGAGGCAAGAACCAAGCCACCTCGGCTGAGTAGCATAAACCTCTTAGCTCTATAATTAACGAGATTTTTTCAACCTCGGACGACTGGTCCTGTCCCACGAAAATTTTCCATCGGTCGTCAGGATAAATTAGAAAGCGCTCACGGTGGATAATTTAGAAGTCCAACTTCTCAGGATTCGCGCCCTATTCAGAGAAAAATCAAAAAAAACCTCTTAGCTCTAGTACCTTGGGCTGAAGCATAATCCACCCGCACAGAGTCCATCTCATTTTTGCTATGGGCTCGACTACTGTAGACCGAACTAAAGTTAACCTAGAGTCACCAAATTTACAACACTTCTATTTGTGTTCATCGCCACTAAATTTGTCAAATTAGTACTACCTGTTGTATCCTAACCCAAATCGAAACAATTATAAGTTCTACATTTGGAAGAGACGTTCTCTTAAAATCTCGACTATGTTAAGATTTAGTCAAGTTAGAGATCAAATCCTAGGTGAGAAGATATTAGTCAAGAGAGCTTTCAATGCAAGATTAGGAGTATTTTTGTGTGAGATTGGATGTAAAAGTCAACAAAAAGAAACTTTTGAAATTATGTTTCTAATCGTCCAATCAGCACATTCACTTAAGGTCTACCTAATAAAAGCTTAAGCCAATTCAAGCCATGACCGTTGAATGTCAACGTTTAAATCTACTTTAACCTACAAAATTTTGCATTATTAGCTCAACCTACTAAAATACTAGATCAACCAAGTTATACTTTTGTAAGTTAACTCATCAATCTTAGGTGGAGTCATGATAAATCTAAGTTACAAAAGATTTGTTTATGTCAATCTATAAGGTCTCTAGGTTGACTTGCCTTCAAAAGGTCTAAGTTGACCTAATAAAGGCCTAGATCATCCCAAAGATTGGGCATATGTGATAAAGCCACATAAATCCTCTAGGTCCCTTTTCCACTCGATATTATGTTTGTTTAAGTTCTAAAAATGGAACATGCTCATAAATACTACGAAGTCAATTTGAAACTTTTATCTTTACTATATATTATCCTAAACAAATCCAAAAACAAAATACAATACTTGAGTTTTGAATGATCTTTACGTTAAATGATTAAACAAATAAGCTAATACTATTAATCTAAAATTGCCTTTTACCTTAAATATACTTAAAAGAAATATAACATTTATCAGGAAAATTTGAGAAAACTCCCCAACATCAAACTCGGCTTTGCATGCACTCTCCAACTAAAAATTTCTTTGCATGCACTCCCTGATGGGATTGACAAGACAGTTTTATGTGTTATTTTTTTAATAGTATAAAAGAGTAAAAATTCAGTATAAATTGTAAATATTTGAGTATAAATTTTTTGAGATTGAGTACTAATTTAAGAAATTTGAGTATTATTTAAAAAAATTTAAGTATACATTGTTTCAGTATATAGTAAAATTTCAGTATAAATTTCAGTATACATTATCAAAATTTAAGTATGAATTGATTTAAATTGAGTATTATTTAAAAAAATTTGAGTATAAAATTTAGAAATTTGAGTATGTGAGGTTGCAACCACCACATCAAGATTTTCACACGAGGGGTCATCGAAATTTTATACTCAAATTTCTTAAATTAGTATTCAATCTCAAACAATTTATACTCATCTTTATAATATATATTGAGTTTTCACTCTTTTATACTCACCACATCAAGATTTTCACATGGGGGTCATCGAAATTTTGTACTCAAATTTCTTAAATTAATACTCAATCTCAAACAATTTATACTCAAATCTTTACAATGTATACTGAATTTTCACTCTTTTATACTCAATCCATCAGGAAATAAATGTAAAGAATTTATCAAGTGGGGAGTGCATGCAAAGGTCAGTTTAAGATTAAGGAGTTTTCTCCAATTAACACTTTATCTTCTACTTGCCGTCATTATTTCAATCCAAGTGGCATGGTCGTCCCGTGGCTAATGCTGATGTGGCCCCATGTTATTCGCCATGGATGTGGCCCCTTATCCACAGTCTGTAACCGAGCGGGCCGAAAGAAGGTAATAATGATCGCGGCAGCGGCGGCGAAGGAAAAGCAAACGCCTCGTTGAGGAATGAACACGGTGGCGACGCCGGTCTCGGCGATGGTCCACCCATTCGCTGCGGCCGCCTCCTCAATCTTCCTCCGCCAGGGCCAAGCACGACTTCAAAATCCTCTCTTTCGCCCCCGCTTTCGTCAGATTAGGAGGCCATTGAGATCCGCGCGCGGAGAGCTGCAAACCTCGGAACCCTCAACGGCGACGACATCTTCGACTTCTATAAGGACGCATCGGGTCACTGTTCACGACCGTGAGCGCGGCGTGGTCCACGAATTCCTTGTGCCGGAGGTAACCCTCATCTCAGGCTTTGCTCTCGCCCATTATCCTCTGCCAATTAACCATTGCATATCTGTTTTTGAAATCAGGACCAATACATACTGCACACGGCGGAGGCGCAGAACATATCCCTCCCCTTTGCTTGCAGGCACGGTAATCAACTTGTGGCCTTTCCACATCCCTAATTTTTTTGGATATCTGTGAATGCCATCCTTGCCTTTAAGTTGTTCGACCGAATGATTAAACTACGTGTAGGATATTTCTTTACATTTAAACTACTCACCTTGCATTCAAGGTTGGAACTACTCGAATCTAAACGTTGGAAGCTATAGACTAATCAAGCATGATCAATATCATTTACTGTTTTCTGAATCCTAGAAATTTTACACAAACAGGGTATATTAGTGATTGGGATTACATAATCCATACTTTGAATCGGTTATGTATTTGTCCTCAAAATATTTTAGGAGGTAACCCTCCTAATTCTTTTGGTGTCGTTCAGGTTGCTGTACTAGCTGTGCTGTTCGAATAAAATCTGGTCAAATTAGACAACCAGAAGCTCTTGGAATATCTGCAGAATTGAAAGATAAGGTCGGATATATTTTTATGATTTTCCTATTGCCAATTAGAGTGACTTGCATTTCGACGTATTCCGATTTGTTTCGTTAATTCGTGTAGTAGTTGCTTTTGGAAGCACATTGACAGTGTGGTATCAGCTTCATTTGCTTCTGGTCAATTGCCACACTACAAAATTAGGATATTAGAGTTGAGATTTTCTTTTTCTTTCTGACTTTCTGGTAGGCGTTCAACTTCTGTAGTTCTATTGTTGTTTTTTCAGGGTTACGCATTACTGTGTGTGGGTTTTCCATCTTCTGATATTGAAGTCGAAACTCAAGATGAGGATGAGGTACTACAAGATAACATCTTGCATTGAGCTTTCTCCTCGTGTAATATCTTGAGCACATAATGGAAACTGAAATACATCTGCTTTTTAATCATTTCATTCTTTTTAGGTTTACTGGCTTCAATTCGGACGGTATTTTGCACGAGGCCCAGTCGTAAGTTTCCCAACAACATGATACTTCAATGTCTGTCGACTATTAATCTTCTTGCTTTAGACACTGAAAAATAAAATGGTTTGATGCCTATGTAATATAAGTACAAGTTGATATTCTAGTGGGTCTTCCTTTCATTGATACATGCGGATTGAGGTCGTTCATCTCCTTGTTTCTTTTTTGCCTAGTGGCATTTTATCAGAACAGTGTGGTCTTCCTTGCTAATCTGCTATTTCATAAACTACAGGAAAGAGACGACTATGCCTTGGAGCTGGCTATGGGCGATGAATGAAGGACAATTGGAAAGATCAACTACATAATATTTCTAATCTTTGGAGCGACAATAATCTGCTGAGCTTTTCTTTCCTGATTGTGTCATTGATATAGTGTATTGGTACACGTTCCTTTACTCGATCCTCACATTAAATATCAATGTTTTCTTGTTTGCACAAAAAAATTGCGTCTAGGAAATCTATAATTTGTAGATGTTTGCAGACCTTAAAACTCCCTTCAATATCAAAGTTATGATGATTATATATATTTCCTAATAGCTGCTACATTATATTCAGATCTTACGGGTTCTAGTAGCAGATGAAGGTGAGTTCTGATGAAGTCAGAAATATTTATTAACTTCTAATTTGTTGAAGGTAGTTGACATGAGTACTTCATAATACCAAAAAAAAAAAATTGATGCAATTCATAAATTTATCTGTCCATGTCATAAACAAAAGAAAAATAATTCATCCTCCTTTTTTTTTTATGAAGTAGAAAAATTTGCCATCGTGAAATATTTTAATAGTTTTTATTTCCGTAGCCTAAAAGCTATTTTAGATTTTTATATTAATTAATTTTATCAAATAAAAAATCATTAAAATAATCATAATCAGGTTTAAAATTTTGTTTTTAAAATTATAAATAACTTAGGCATGAAACGACTATATAACATTAAAACTTATACCTTAATTCAGAGTAAATTGATATAATAATAGCATCACAAATAAAGGATAAAGAGCAAAAACAAAAAAATATCAAAAAAGCAACTGAAATTAAGAGCCTCAATTTTTTCAAGAAAAAAAAATTAAATGAGTGTCCTTTTCATGATTATCTCAAAATTACCCTTTTACCCACTATTATAAGTAACTTCTACATCATGTACAATTATTAATAATTATTGAGTAACTGTTATAACTTATAATAATAATTATTGAGTAATTGTTATAATATATTTAGGGTGATTTTAAAATTTATAATTTATATGGTGTAAAAGTTATCTAATAATTATTATAACGTGTAAAAATTACTCGATAGTTGTTACAATGTGTTTACTGTTAATTTAGAATTTAAGATTTATACTGCGTAGTAACTACTGAGTAGATTTTACATGTTATGGAACTACTCAATGGTTGTTACAATGTGTTAGTAGCTTCTACGACTTGTTTAGTGTGCATTTAAAGTTTAGGATTTAAAATATTTGAACACTATTATATCAAAATATTATTTACCAATTTAGTTACAAATATTTAAACTTCGTCAAAATAACTTAAAATAGTTATAGAAACTATTTTGATATAATAGTCTTAAAATATCTTAAACCTTAAATCCTAAATTCACTTGTAGTTTCTAATAGTAACTTCTACCCACAGTAGGCAGAGTCGGTCCTTATTGTCTAAAAGCCCTGGGTGAAATTATAAATTATGCCCTAATTTTATCTTCCAAATATTACTTTTTCCAAAAAGAAATTTTTACATCATTCATCATAAAATTTTATCTTCCGAATACTACTTTTTTCGAGTTTGCATTCATCGTATTTGTGATAGATTTACTATTATTCCTTATCAATAATTGAAATGCTCATATAACCAATCCGTCAGCAATTGTTGAGTTTCATTGGAATCAGACAATTACTAAAATCATAAAACTACCTTAACCATAAAAATAATGGCATGTCAACACTGAAGTATTATGCAAGAGTTGGAAAAATGAGCAAAGAAAACATACAAACTATAAAGAAACCAAATCTTACTGAGCACAACTAGCGCCAAAGTCATGATTAGAGAAGTATTGATAATGAATAACTTATTAAACAACTCCAAACAAAATTAAAAGAACTAAAGGTATATTTATAAAGAACATTTTGATAACAAAGAGCTTATTAAACAGCTCCCTCAAAATTTTTAAAGTAGTAAATACGAGTTTAAAGAGCTTTACTAAGGGTCTATTATAAAGAATTGAAAGTTGAAAAGGGACAAACCCCAAAGTAATTCATTCATCAAATTCCTCGCTCCTGAATTAGGGATGACGCAGAACATTTTGAAAGCTGATGGGGGCATTTTCATATTAATAAAATTTTATAAGTATAGTTAAACGGACAATGTAATAATTTTCTTACTTTTTAAGCTTGGCGATCTGATTGACTTGAGCACTTATTCCATTGCCTTTTTGGAGCCACTGATTAGGTGCCTAGGCAGTTGCAGCTGCAACTGTAGCTTCTTCAGCCATTTGCGACATAGGGAGAAGGGTACAGATGAGATTGCGATCGCCATACACATTGCAAACACGCCCTGCAATGTGCACATTACAATCAACACCACCCCTTATTTGTTCAAGCTAACTAAACCTTGATGATCTGTGATTCTGAATAACTACCTGTAGAAGGCTAGAATTTGGTGCCTCGGAGCCAAATTAAAAGAGTCACTAGGCATCCTAAATCAAAATTTGTGGCCAGACAGTGAACTTGAAAAGAATTCAACGAATTTGGCAAAAGAATCTCAGAAGTAGATCGAAACACTTTAGGATATTAGCGTCATACCTTTAGAACATTAATGTTTATGTCAGCTTTGCCACTCTCAATTTGCGTGATTTCTTCCCTTATAGAGATAAGAGCATCACAGAATCTATCTAATTCTGCCTGCAAGAAACCAAATTTTCTCAGAATGACTGCTCATGGAGGACAATCTGTAAGCAGTGTCCCGATTGTACCTTGCTTTCACTTTCTGTTGGTTCAATCATGAGTGTCCTTGGCACTGGCCAAGACATCGTAGGAGCATGGAATCCATAATCCATTAGGCATTTGGCAACATCTTCAGGCTCTATGCCAGCACCAATCTACAGAAATTCAAAAATCATAGAAACTATTGCTTACAAGAAGTGCAAAAACACAAATTTTGATCTAGATAGTTGATGGTAAAATTTATTTAAACTTATGATACAGAGATTGAATTGCACCATCAATTAAATTGTTAACTGTAATATACCTTAAAAAATACAAAGATAACTCATTTAAAATGCCTTCATGATGCACTTTTAAAGGCAAAATCATCAATAATAGTATCATAGTCAATGTTTTTCAAAATATTCTTTTCAATGCATAAAATTGCTAATCCATTTAGCCTATCTTGAGTCATTGTGGTTCGTAAATAAGATTTTATTAATTTTAATTTTGAAAAACTTCTTTCAGCAGATGCCACTGTCACAGGTATTGTCAATAATATCCTATAAGCAATCATCACATTTGGAAATATATCCATTGTCTTTAAAAACTCTAATATTTGAATGGAAGATCATTTTTTATTTGCTTCATGAGATTCACTTGGTAACATTACTTGCAAAACTTGTAGTTCTGAATACATATATTTTGCATCAATATCAGAAGTATCACCATTTCTTAAAGTGTTTTCAAGATTCATACAAGAACTCATCAATTCATCATCATCCAATGAAACTAATTTTGTAACATCATACAAGAACCCAAATATAGATTCAAAATATTGTAACTGTTCAAACCTACTCTTCAATTGTCCAAGAGCAATATCAACCATTAAGATAAAATAATCTATTCGAAAAGATTCTTCCGGTGATTGATTTTCCCTTTCAGTGTTAGCAATCTCATCAAAATGTCTTTTTCTACAAATTTTACGTTTTGTAGGAAATACAGGCTCAATTTCCATATCAAGTGTTATTTTTCTTGCGTCAACCATAGCAGAAGCAAAACCATTTTCTCTATATTTTTCAAAAAAGAAAACAAGACCAGATAATTGTTTTATAGCAACATCAAGAGGCATATCCTCTGATTGTAATTTTTTGCTAACTAAGTTAATTTTATGCAAAATATCATGCCAAATAACAAGACTTAATATAAATTCAAAACTTGAAAGTTCACCAGATGCTAAAGTTTCAGCATCTCTACTTAATTTGCTATCTTCACTTATTTCTGCTAATTTGAACAAAGCTTCTCTGATTTGGGAAGCTTGAGTTAGTATTGCTTTGACTGTTTCAATATGGCTTTCCCATCTTGTAGTTGACAATGATTTTAAAGTTAATTCATCAATATAGTCAAGCAAAACATTCCATCTTTTTGTTGAATTAGAGAATACAGTGTACATACATTGACATGCTCCAAAAAATTATTTTGCTTTAACACAAGAATTTGTCATGTCACAAACAACTAAGTTAAGAGAATGAGAACCACATGACATGTAAAATGCTCTAGGATTAATGTCAAGCAATCTCCTTTGCACACCTTGATTTTTGCCTTTCATATTAGATCCATTATCATAACCTTGCCCTCTCACATTATTAATATCAAGTTCTAAAGATCGTAAAACAACTTGCAATTTATTAAAAAGGCCTAAACCAGTTGTATTTTCTACATTTATACATTCTAAGAAGTACTCTTCTATTTTAATTGGAGTCTCTGAAACATCTACACATCTTAATATAAGAGTCATTTGTTCTTTGTGACTTGCATCCGGTGTACAATCAAGAATTATTGAAAAATATTTGCCTCTTTTACTTTTCTAATTATTGCATTCTTGACTTTGGATGCTAGAATAGATATTAACTCATTTTGAATTTTATGACTAAGATAGTGATAATGAATCTTTTTATCTTGAATGAGTCGAAAACGCTCTTGCATTATTGGATCAAAATCTACAATCATTTCAAGTAGACCCAAAAAATTACCATTACCATCTTCATAAATTTTATCATGTGTACCTCGAAATGCCAAATTATGTATAGCTAGACATTTGACAACAGCAACTATTCTTAGCATAACATGTTTCCAATGTTTTGTGTCCTTTTTAATTTGTTCTTGTATTTTCTTATCAATTGTCAATGTTTTCTTTAATCTCACTTGTAGCTCAACAAAAGCTCTCAAATTAGTGAGGTATTCAACACTATTTTCATGTTGTTTAAGTTTGTCACATAAATGTTTCCAATCATTAACTCCTTCTCTTGCTAAATTACTTTTGGTGTGAATTACTTTAAACAACTTACAACAAATACAAAATACTTTGTCTAACTCTTTCGAGTACACTAACCATTTTCGATCACGAGTCTCACCATTTGGTAACACTTGAACATAATAAGTATGAGCAAAGTGTCGAGATTCTTTATCTAAAGGAAACTCGAGAATATCTTCTCTTTTAGGACCTCTTTCCACAAGTAAATCTCTTATATTTGTATCAAGATTATCCCAAACTCTTGGATCAAATATGTTCAAATCATATTTAAGTGTTGAACATTGATATTGGTTTGTAAGCTCATCATTACAACAATTATCAATATCTTTAGTTTTATGAATTTCAGTTTCATCCAAATCTTTAAAATCTGTATTATCTTTGTTTTCATTTTCTATAAATTTCTCATTCTCATCACTTTCGTTTTTCACATATTCTTGATTTTTATCATTTTTATTTTTTTACAAAATCTACATCTGCATTTGATTCATTAGTTAAAATTTGATTTAAGCTTTTCGTTGTGTTATGAGATTCTTTACTAAAATATTTATTCAATGAACCTCTTAAACTTTGGGCTATCTCCTCTTCTTTTTTCTTTTTGTCTTTTTTGGTATCCAGAGAGTTGTTTCATGATGATAGAAAATTATGAACAATAGGCAATAAACAAAGAACAATAAAACCTGATATGAAGAATTTTTCTTCGATTTGAAATCCACTTATATAAAACCTTACACAGATATCCTGCAAGTTTATAAAAAAATATAACAATTCAATTGTGTTTTAGAGCAAACCAATAAAAAAGTTCTTGTATCAGTATCTCACAAAAAAAAATCATAAGATGAGAAAAAAATAGCATACATGAGAAGACATATATGAACAACAATTTCACTAATTATTCCAAACAAAAAGAACAACAATTTTTTGATGAACAACAAGAACAACAATTTTCTGATACTAACAGTAAAAGGAAAACATCAAAACTGATATTAACAAAGTCAAAACTGAGCTCTGGGAACTGATATTCTACAAGAACAACAACAATTTTCTAAAACAGTCACACAATATCAAAACTGATATTAACAGTAAAAGGAAAACATCAGCTTCTCCTTTGACAGCGGAACAAAGTCCTAATCTGATTATCTGATGAAAATTGTTCATCAGAAAATTGTTGTTCTGATATGATGAAATTGTTCATCAGAAAATTGTTGTTCTGATCTGATGAAACTCCAAATCCGATCAAAATTTTTTGTAAGCAATCAAAATCAAATCTTATGAAACTATCAAAAATATGATGAAACCATACAGCTCAGTCGGCGAATCTGATGAAAATCAAATCTGATGAAACTATCAAAAATCAAATCAAATCGAATCTGATCTGATCAAGAATCGGATCAAAATCAAAAAAATCGAAATTATCAAAAAATCAAAAAATCAAAACTATCAAAAAAATCGAAACTATCAAAAAATCGAATCTGATAAAAAAATCGAAACTATCAAAAAATCGATTTTTGATGAAACTATCAAAAATCGAATCTGATCAAAATCAAATCTGATGAAACTATAAAAAATCTGATGTAACCTTTTCAGTTTTCCCCTTTCTGCCGGAAGACTGCCGTCTGCCGCTCAGTCGGCGAGGCCGCGAGGGACTTCGGCGAGGAGTCGAGGACGCGAGAATCAAAGGCGAGAGGAGCGTCCGCGAGAATCAAAGGCGAGAGGAGCGTCGAGCGCAACTAGGGTTTTCACTTTTCAGATGAGAGTCGAGAGGGATTCGGACCGTTCAGGGAAGATAAAGATAAAACCTATTTAATATAATATAATATTATATATATATATATATATATATATATATATGGCCGGCTCTGACAGTAGGAATAACTTTTATACGATATAAATCTTAAATTCATCATAAATATGTTGTAATATTTATTGAGCAGCTTTTATACATTGTAGTAACGATTTGATAACTTCTACGTATTATATTATGAATGTTATCCGGTAGTTGTTATATATGGTAGAAGCTACTCTGTATTTTTTGTAATTTATAAGAGACATACACATTTGATTTTTTTTTTTTTTAAAAAAAAGTTATGCCTTTCTGATTATTTATAAAATTTGGGGTCTCTTCTAATTTTTACAGAAGGATAGATTATGTATTCCTTATGGCGAATTGGCGCGTCCCCACGAAATAAACTGATAATTAATGTGTGGGTATTGTTACCAAGAGCTCTGAAGGTTAAATCCTGACAAGTATATCTATCCTCCCCACGTGCTAGCCACAATATTCGAATTAATAACCTTTGTAATTTACCTCCTGCCTATTGACCCTAACTTTATAGGTTAGAGATCGCCTTTTGGCAACCTTACGGCGAACTGGCTCGGACTCGTACCCTCCTTTTGTTGCAAGCGGGCCGGATCACACCCCGATCCGCGATGTTGCGTAATATTAACGCACGCGGGAGCCGAAGAAGGGTAGAAGAGCACGACGGCCGCAAGGGCAGAGATCGCCTCTTTGAGAGCGCGACGGGCCACGTGAAATCGAATCGAAGAGCGGAGGAGGTTCCATGGAGGGGTGGGATTCGAGCACGAAGTCGGCGCTGACGCAGATCCCTCTGCTCTCGACGCGGGCGGGACCTCGAGACGGCGCGGCCTGGACGCAGCGGCTGAAGGAGGAGTATCGCGCACTGATCGCTTATACCACCATGAACAAGTCCCGCGACAATGACTGGTTTCGTATCTCCGCTGCCAATCCCGAGGGCACGCGTTGGACTGGCACCTGTTGGTACGTCCACAACCTCCGACGCTACGAGTTTCAACTGCAGTTCGACATCCCCGTCACTTATCCCGCCACCGCCCCAGAGCTGGAGCTACCGCAGCTCGACGGAAAGACCCACAAGATGTACCGAGGTGGCAAGATCTGCCTCACCGTCCACTTCAAGCCACTCTGGGCCAAGAACTGGTATTTCATTCCTACAGTAAAGAAAGATCCTTTTTTTTTCTCTCTCTCTCTCTTTTTCGTTGTCCTCCTTAATTGGGTTATCTGAAAATATTGTTGTTAATTTACAGCCCTAGGTTTGGAATTGCTCACGCCCTTTGCCTAGGCCTCGCGCCTTGGCTTGCTGCTGAGGTGCCAATTCTTGTCGATTCTGGTGTAGTCAAACACAAAGATGACGAGGCTTCCTCATCGGAATCCTGATGGTTTGTCTCTCGTCACCATTAAAGCTAAGCATTAGAGCAAGTATAAATTTCTAAAACGGATTTATAAGTCTGCTTTATGTTACAGTAACAATTGAATTTCAATAGCTGTGTTGTACCGGATTATGTGTGTGCCGTCATTTTGATGAAACCAATAAAACTTAAATCTTTTATTTTGTTCAAGTCTTTTCACGACATGTTTTTATGTTGTCAATGCAATGATTGAGTCTTATGCCAAGTGAGGTTGATCATAGACAAACAGTCTGCTAAATGTAAATTTGGACTACAACAACAGTTTCACTGATGTGCTATTTATGTTGCAAAGTTGTTGATTCTATTTCAGTAGAATTCGGAGGGGAGCCAATCTCTGTATTTATGCCAAGCTATTCCAGTAAGTCATTTCATTTACAAATAAACAGAATTTGATCAAGACTCATATTGAACTGTCCTGTCATTCCGCTTTTTAGCAAACATAAGCTCTAACTTACATTTGAATTCACTCATCTTCATATTACTGCCCAGGCCATCATAAATTGTATAAACCAGTCTAGGTCCACAGGTTACAGCCTCGTATTTTTACCTTCTACAATAGTAATATACCGAGCTACCTGATTGTTGGATTGAAATAAAATCACAAATAAATCTTAGTTATGTGCACTATTCCCTAAGTTATGGCGGCATTGATTAGTACCATTTTGGACTACATCTTGGAGTAATTCATGAATAATGTGTTACACCTTTTTCTTCAGATTTTTGCTATTCACTTGCAAAAACTGCCAATGCTCGTCCATGCCTGGATAAAAAAGAAAAATTGAGATGCACATCTAGCCTTTACAACCAAAGTTAAGTGTTTAAACCTTTTAACATAGATGATAACTGTATTTGTTATTTGTTGAGGTTAGGTTGTCACCCTCAACATAGATGTTAACTCGAGGAATCTTCACCTTTTGAATAGCTTAATTTGCAAAAAGTGGTTTATAAGTTCACCTAGAAGTAACCCACCATATCAGCATAATTACTATCGCCATATGTAATGAAAAATAGAAAAGAGTTGTTGTAGTTATGGGTCATTGCAAGAAAAGAAACTAGTTATGATTGTAGGTTTTGCTTAGCAAATTGGAATATAGGAATGCTTTTAGGGAAAGGAGTAGCATCAATGGATGTGATGAGTAGGGGAAAAATAAATATACTTGAGAGGGATGAATATTTTGTATTTAGATAGTATAGCTCTGAATTAGAGTTATGTTTTCTATACTCCTTAAACACAACTCATGTATCTAATTACTAATTCCGTCTAAAATTTTTCCATAAAAAGGTATTCCTTAGACTAGGCTATATCTAATATTTTTATTTAATGATCCCTCTATTGTTAGAGCCTAATTACTATCTATCAGTCAATGATGGACTGATGATTAATGTGTGGATGTTGCCACCTTGAGGTCCGAAGGTCAAAACCTAACAAAGTCAATGTGTCCGTCCTCCCCACGCACTAGCCACAACATCCGGGCTAGTAGTTCCCGTGATTTACCTCCTCCGTGTTGGCCCTGGGATTGGTTGGCAGGAGCACAGGGGCCAGCAAATCACCTTTTGCCACCTAATTACTATCTATCAATTATGTCCAACTTATATGAATTGTGAAAGAATCCCAAAAAAAAATGACTAACACACTTAACAAAAGTAAAAAAACCAAGATACAGTACTTGGGCAGTAGGATAACATGAGCCTCTGGATTGATTTGTGAATTATTGGTTGGTTGTGATTATTAAGATAGATCTTTCAAAACTAAGATTATTGAAGAGCTTTAGCTGGCTTACATCCAAAAAAGTGAAGCTAGTGAAGATCTTCATAGGACTTCATATAATCTTCTTTCACTTTCCCTTTGATTAAAGACACCTCACAAGTTTTTGAGGAAGAATGAGAATTGTTTTGAGGTTGGAGGGTGAAATGATTGATTAAAATTCCAACATCAACTCTTGAAATTTAGAGTGGGTGAGAGACAAAGTAAAGGCCCATCTTACTCCAAGAGATGAGACACACAAGACATTTACTTTTAAAAAAAAAGAGGAAGAGGAAAAAGACCAATCTTATCTTTTTGAAGTTGTAACTAACTTACTAACATAGAAAATGTATCATAAAAATAAATGTGATTAAAGTTCTAATCATCCACTTACAGGGAGAAACATTAGTATGTTATTTAATTGTTGATCATTGTACTTCAAGTAGGGGATGGGCGTTGGAAATTATAGGCTATAACTTATCCTAAATCATGGACACAAGAAGAAAAGGAGGATGAGAGAAAGTAAGAGGCGTTTGGTTTGAGTCATTTTTCATTTTTATTTTTCAGAAAATCGTATTTTCTAGTTTTCTGGAAAATGACTTTTTTTCATTCTCCAGTTTTCCAGAAAACGTTATATTTTTTTTCTGAAAAACAAAGTTGGAAAATGCAAACCAAACATGTTTTTTAGAAAATCGTATTATCCACAGAAAATGAAAATGAAAAATAGACTGAAAAATATAAATTAAACGCCCCCTAATTGTAATTGAGACAAAAAAGGGTGGGAGAAGAATTTTTTTTTTAATGCTTACCTCTGTATTTTGTTTTTAAGTGGACCTTCTTTTTTTTTTAAGTCTTTTCCTATCCATCCTTCTTTCTAATTCTAGCATCTTTTTAAAAATATATAAAAAATTGTCAAGAAATCATGTCGAAGAAGTTGTGTGCCTCGTGTGACTGCCATGTTGACAGCGCTGTTTTTATATTAGAAAAAAAAATGATTAATGAGGTTTTTCCAATCAACCTCGGATGATCAATTTAGTTTTATGGAAGTTTTTCATCGACCGCCAGGATAAATCGGGAAGCGCTCGCAGTGGGCGGTCTAGAAGCCCAGCGTCCTAGGGTTCGCGTCCCATTTGGAGGAAAAATTTCTGTAAATACGCCGTAGCTGGGGATCAAACCGTAGATATCTGGGAAAGTGACTAGTCGCCCTACCGCTACACTATAGTCCCGGAGACACTGTTTTTATATTAGAGAGGAGGAAATGGAGGGAGGGAAGAGGGTTGACAACCTCTTGAGGAAGCAATTGAGGCACGCTTTGACAAGGAATGCTCGATTATGAAGCAACTAGGGTGTACATCACCAAAGAATCTCTTATATCCATTTGACTCTTTAATGCTTGACAACCTTGGAAAAGGTAATTGGTTTTTGCTTGTGGGCTGAGGAAAAAGGTTTTGTTTTGCCATAGTTGAATGTCGCAGGTGGCATGACAATGAGAAGTAAAGACGATGACGAGTTCATGCACTAGTGACATAACAACGATAGGCGGGTTGCATGCATGTCTAAAATTAATGTGCAAATAGAATTGAGTGAGGGTATCTCAGCTTAGGCGAGAAGAAAGGATTGGACCTTCATATGACAAGGGCATGCTAAGCCAGCATCATGAAGATCTCGAATAAACGAAAGCTCTATTCATTGTAGTGCATAAAGTATCTTTATAGCAGCTCATATCAGATGGCCTTCCAGGTCAACAAACTATAACGAAATAAGAGTGCAAGTTCCTCTAAGAAATTGGGACCAGGTGCAAGAATCTCCTCAGTCAGATTGCCGTCCTTGCCAATCTTGTAATGTGCAAACACTTCGAAGTTCTTCCGGAAAAGACCAGCCAGCTTCAGCAGAGTCTCCTTGTGGGCTGCCTCTGCCTTGTCTTCGCATTTGGAATGAACTCGATTGGGTAAAGTGGCCGAGTGTTCTCTGCAAAACCAAAAGTTCTGATACTATTGTTCTGGGATTGATTCAACACGGAGATTCTAAAATTACCTGTGACTGACTTGTTGGAGTAATCCACTTGACGAGTATGCTCATCAAAAACAACATTTTCCAACGATGCAAGGAATAACAACTTTTCAATCAGATATTGTTGAATGAAAGAGTTGGATGGAAGCATACTATGAAATTTTACCTGTGCCAAATTTTATG
>JAGFNQ010000024.1:0-32654 GCA_024364735.1 Boesenbergia rotunda | reverse complement strand
AACTGTAGAGATTTCCTAACTTATTATCAAAACAAGAAATCTTCTAAGTACTTCATTCACACCACCTGTTCTTGAAAAACCTAGGGGGAGATTTCTTCTAGGGGGAGGGAATCTAACTTAGGATTTTAAATTCAGTACTTTTTTCTTTAACTTTTTGAACTAGGTTGCCATATATCAAAAAGGGGGAGATTGTTGGTGCAGTATGCACCCAAGTCAAACCTGTGTTTTGATATTGGCAAAAAGGTTCAAAAGTTAAGGGTTATTTGTTATCTAACAATGCTACCTGAGTGTACAGGAAAAGCCCTAGTGAAGGAATGCTAGGCACTGGCGAAGGACTGCCAGACAGGACAAGCCCTAGCGAAGGAATGCTAGGCACTGGCGAAGGGCTGCCAGAAGAAAAAACCTAGCGAAGGGCTGCTAGGCACCAAGCGAAGGGAAGCTTGGTAACTCAAGACCTGGCGAAGGACTGCTGGGCAAAAGTCCAACTGGAGGATCCGGTTGGCACCAGGTAAAACTCTCCCGAGAGGAGTAGGTGAGGACGCGTTCCCCTCGAGGGAACATTAGGCGTCGGTTCGACCTAGGGCTCCATTTTGGAGATCCAAAGTCAGAACCAAGACAGCTAAGGCTGTTTTAACTAACTTATTATTTGCTGTTTTGGACTAACCCTGGATGCAGGACCGAAGGACTGTGTTTCTGCAGCTCAGAGAGCCTCAAAGGAGTGAGGCCGTAGCTGAGTAGGGCGCCCCGGATGTGTCGGGCGCCCCAGAGTCAACCCAAAGTCAGCAAAGAGGTAAACGCCCCAACAGCAGCGCATGTCGGGCGCCCCGCGTGTGTCGGGCGCCCCGCGTGTCTCGGGCGCCCACTGTGCCACGCCACTGAAGGCGGCCGCAGCTCACCCTCGCGAAGCCTCGGTGATAAAGTTTGACCGGTCAATCGGGCGCCCCGTGCGCGTCGGGCGCCCCAGTCAACTGTTATCCCGAAGATAACGAGATCAGCTTTGACTGGAGCATCACCGGATCTGCAGCCACGTGGGTGTAACGCCCCGAAATTTCCTATATGAAATATTAGGAAATATATAAATTCATGAATATGAAATATGGTGAAATTCATGAAATAGTATCATGAAATATTATGAAATATTATGAATTCATAAATATAAAATATTATGGAATTCATGAAATAGTATCATGAAATATTATGAAATATTATGAATTCATAAATATGAAATATTATGGAATTCATGAAATAGTATCATGAAATATTATGAAATATATGAATTCATAGAATATAATTAATATTATGTAATTTCATGATAGGCTTGGCTTAATGGGCTTGGATTAGTGCAAAATGTGATAAAAAGAAAATATAGAAGGGAGGAAGCAAGGATTTGAACCTTGAACCTCCTAGTTGCACTCTCCATGCCTTAACCACTACACCAAGCATTGTTTCTTGTTGAGAGAATAAGAAACATGCTTGTTAAGTGTGTAAGAGTGAAGAGACATGTCTTTTCATGAGAAAAGTATAAATAAGGGGAAGTTGGAGTAACTTCCTTCTCTTCTCTTCTTCTTCCTCTTCACTCTTCCCCACCGAGACCCTCTCCCCTCTCCTTCTCATTTTCGAAAATCAAGTCTAGGGTTCTAGCCCTAGAAAAGTTGGAAGGAAGAAGACCTTTGAAGGTTCTTGCCACTACTAAGTCTAAGGAGCCCTAGAGAAGATTCGGAAAGGATTTTCACTTGCCCTACAAATCTAGGGTACCCTACGGAGTAAGAGAAAGAGAAATCCAAGCGAAAGGATATAAGTATTCCCTCGCCTGCAGTATAATGGTTATGTGTGATCCTTGTTATTTTTCTTGTACAAAATTTAGGGCTTTTCACCTTTGAAAGTTTCGGCCCCCTCTTGAAGGGAGGCCTTGGTCACTTTTTATTACATGGAAAGATTCCTTGAAATTTAGGGTATGCTTATATGTTGTTTCCCTTCATGTTGTAATACCAAAAAATTGGGATTTGCACCCTTATAAGTTTCGGCCATGCATGATAGAAATTAGAGTTTGGGGATTTTATGATTTTCTATAATGGATTCATGCTTAGGAATGTAGATCAAGTGTTTGAATATATGTTTGTATGAATATTTGATACTCCTACCCTATGAAACTAGGGTTAGGGTTTAGATGGGTTTCGGCCAAGACCTAGGAATTAGGGTTAGTGAGGATTGAATTATCACATAATGTATCTATGCTTAGTATATTGTATGATAGTGTATACAAGGAGATGGTTGTGTGAATATTTCATTGCCAAAAAAATTGAACTTGCCCTATCATAGGACTTTCGGCCAAGGCATAGACTTTAGGGTTTGTGAAAATTAATTATCCTATGATATATGTTTATGGTTGGGGATGATCACATGTATATGTATGTGGTGTTAAATGGAAGGGTTGATATGTAAACCTTAAATTGTTAGCATGCTATGATATGTTTATGTATGAGGTGTTTGAATAAATGTATGTGTGAATGATTAATGCAAAAGCCCTGATATTTTCCTACTCTTGATGTTTCGGCCAACCCACTAGGACTAGGGTTTGTAAAGGTCAAACTACCCTATGATATATGTTTATGGTTGGGGATGATCATATGTGTATGTATGTGGTGTTAAATGGAATGGTTGATAAGGAAACCTTAATTGTTAGCATGCTTTGATATGTTTATGTATGAGGTGTTTAAATGAGATGTCTGATTGAAATCTTAATTGATAGCATGCTACCACTTCCTACGATATGAGTATGACCTATGTGACCAAAGCTTGTCAGGTCTAAGGTAGGTTAAGTGGTTGAAATATGATGCATGATGAAGTATGTATGAACATGTATGGAATATGATATATGTATGAACAAGTATGAAATATGATGTATGTATAAACATGTATGAAATATGATGCATGTATGAACAAGTATGAAATATGATGTATGTATGGACATGCATGAAATATGATGTATGTATGAGCATGCCTTATAGCCCATGGGGCACACTTATGAAATTGCATGAGATATGTTAAAATGCTTGAAGGGATACTCAAATAGTATGGGATCA
The DNA here is from genome assembly GCA_024364735.1 of Boesenbergia rotunda. Taxonomy (NCBI): domain Eukaryota; kingdom Viridiplantae; phylum Streptophyta; class Magnoliopsida; order Zingiberales; family Zingiberaceae; genus Boesenbergia; species Boesenbergia rotunda. The sequence continues at coordinate 29,571 of JAGFNQ010000024.1, read as the reverse complement.
AGAGCACCCGAATGTGTGGTGTGTCCCTAGGGGATCAAGAGCACCCTTGAAGAGTGGTGTGTCCCATAAGAGTAAATATGGAGTATTCCTTAGCATATATGTAACAGCATGATAAGTATTTTACTTTTAAGTTGTGTACCCGACTCGGAAGGGGGTCGTTAAACAAATCCGGGGTCATGTTAACGTGGCTCCGGTAGGACGGAAGGGTCCTGCTCTAATGACTTGGTGGCTCGCTACCCCAATTCATTAGGGAACGCGCAATAGTTCCGCGCGATAGTTGGTACACAACAGGGCCCGATATGATATGGATGTATTTTTAAGTAATACCATTATGGAAATGTTTTGAAAACATTCATTGAAAAATATTTGTAATATGTGAAGAGTATGATTGAGGTACTTGATACTGCATGTTAGAAACTTGGATGTTTAACATGCTTTGATGAACTCATGCTTATGATTTATTGTGTGTACATGTTATGTTCTTTCGCACGGATTTTGCGAGTAGGACAGGATCCTTACTAAGCATTGTGCTTACTAGTTTATGTGTTGTCTTATGCTGCAGATAACACTTAAATGGAAGGAAGACGCAGGAGGCTGAAGATGTGTGGGGTGGTGGCTCGGGAAGAAAAGACTTTTTATATCTACTTTATTATGCTCATGTTTATGTTCCTTAACAAGGAATGTTAGTGACTAGGATTATATTATGGTGTGAAACAATATGTGAACCTATCATGTTATTTAATGTCACTTGATAATTTTTGCAAGCATGCTTAGTACCTAGTTCTCTTAAGTCCTTGCATTGTTGTTATAATGTCATGTTAGAAGATAGAAAAAAAAATATTACTATATGATTGAATGTACGTAACCCCGCCCCGAGAGTATATATAAGGTCGGGCGTTACAGGTTGGTATCAGAGCAGATTTCCCCTCCACCACACACACATCAAGCTTCCTCCTGCCGCTTCCAAGTAAGAAATCCTAACTCGCTTTATTTTATTGCATGTACAGTAATGATAGAAATAGAGATGGTTTATGCTTGCATAATATAGAGATGATTTATGCTTGCATAACAAGAAAAAGTAGCAGTAATTCTCATGTTAACTTATTTATCATCTGTATGATAGATATATGGCTAGAAGACGTAGCAACCGGGGTAATGAGACAGTACCCCCACCTGATATGATGCAAGTGATCACAGATCTGCAGCGTCAGGTCGCTGAACAACAGCAGATAATAAACACTCTGATGACCCAGCGGGGGAACACTACAACCCCGCAGGGAAGTCAGAATGTAATGCCTACTGAGCCTCCAACTGCACAGGCACCCCCGGACACTCCGACCCGGGGAGCCCGACAGGAGGCCTATCTGATTCAGTGGCAGAGACTGAAGCCGGAAAAGTTCTCGGGCACCTGCGAGCCCTGGGATGCTCAGGCCTGGCTCAAGACAGTTGAGAGCACAGTAGAATTATTAGACTGGCCTGAGCATGAGAAAATTAAATGCGTCTCGTTCTGCTTCACTGGCGACGCCAGGATGTGGTGGGAACGGGTAAAGGCTAGAAGGCCAATGGACCAAATGAAGTGGAAGGACTTTGAGTCCGAATTTCTAGAGGAATTCTTTAATATGCGAGTCACAAACAGGCACTTTGATGAGTTCACTGAATTCCGGCAGGGAAATCTCACAGTCAATGATGCCGTTAAGCAATTTAACAGACTGGCACGATTATGTCCGGAGTTGGTTAGTACAGAGAAAGAAAGGGTCAGATTAATGCTCAAGATGCTCAGGCCCGAGATAGCTCTGAATGTGGCTGGTGGCGTTAATAGGCCCCAGACCGTAGAGGAGCTGTTCAGCAGCGCCCTTATTACTGAGCATTATCTAAAGAAGATGAACCCGCAGAGCCAACCACTGACCGCCAGCAAGTGTCAGGATCAGTCAGGAGGTCAGAAACCTCCAAATAGCAACCCCCGCTGGAAGGAGAACCAAAATGGAAAGAGAAAGCCAGGGGATAAATCTGCCAGTGGTTATTTAGGCAAGAAGCCTAAATATCCCCAATGTGCCAATTGTGGGAAGATGCACCAAGGGACATGCCTTTTAGGCGCTAGGAGATGCTATACTTGCGGAAAGGAAGGACACATGGCCAGGGAGTGTCCTGCTGCAGCCAAAGCACCTCAGCCGCAATATGATCAGTACAAAGGTGCTCCTTCCCAGTTACACCTGATGCAGGCAGCTATAGATGGTACTCATATATGCCAGGGGAGATTAGAGGCCCCGCCTGCCACGACAAACACCAGAGTTTTCTCTCTTACGAAAGAAGACGTGGCGACTGCCTCTACCGTTGTCACAGGTCAGATATTTATTTACAGTCAGTATGCTACTGCTTTATTTGACACTGGGGCAACGCATTCGTTTATCTCTATGCAATATGCCAAAAGAAATAATATGTCACTACAAGATTTAGACTGTAAATTTCTGACAACACTGCCCACGGGTGAGGTGATACCCTCTACCCAAATGCTACGGGCCGCACCAATCAGAATCGCAGATAGGGAACTTTACTGTGATCTGATAGTGCTAGATATGTCAGATTATGATGTGATATTAGGCATGGATTTCTTGAACAAATATGGCACCTCCATTGAGTGCCGGAACGTCTTCCGACCTGAGACGGAAATTCTGTTCGAGTTTATCGGGGAGCCGAAGAAGAGGACAAGTAAATTCTTGTCGGCTCTGAAAGCAAGGAAGATGTTAGAAAAGGGATGCACGGGATTTCTAGCTCATGTGGTTGATACCAATCCTACAGAGGTCCCGAAGCTAGAAGACGTCAAAGTCGTATGCAATTACCCAAAGGTATTTCCCGATGACTTACCAGGGTTAGCACCTGAAAGGGATATAGAATTTGCAATTGAGTTGGTTCCTGGTACTAACCCCATTTCCAAAGCACCGTACCGTATGGCACCGAAGGAATTAAAGGAACTGCAAGGACAGTTACAAGAGCTTCTTGACAAGGGACTCATCCGCCCTAGTCATTTCCCTGGGGAGCTCCCGTACTGTTTGTAAAAGAAAAGAAGGATGGGTCGATGCGAATGTGTATCGACTATCGGGCACTGAATAATGTGACTATCAAGAACAGGTACCCTCTACCCCGGATAGATGACCTGTTCAGATCTTAGACCGGGAAGTTAAAAAGCTAAGGAACAAGGAAGTACCCTTAGTAAAGGTTCTGTGGCGGAACGAACGATTCGAAGAAGCCACGTGGGAACGAGAGGAGGTAATGCGATTAAAGCATCCGGAATTATTTTAAAAGTTCGTTTATAAGGTAGGGAGGATTGTAACGCCCCGAAATTTCCTATATGAAATATTAGGAAATATATAAATTCATGAATATGAAATATGGTGAAATTCATGAAATAGTATCATGAAATATTATGAATTCATAAATATAAAATATTATGGAATTCATGAAATAGTATCATGAAATATTATGAAATATTATGAATTCATAAATATGAAATATTATGGAATTCATGAAATAGTATCATGAAATATTATGAAATATATGAATTCATAGAATATAATTAATATTATGTAATTTCATGATAGGCTTGGCTTAATGGGCTTGGATTAGTGCAAAATGTGATAAAAAGAAAATATAGAAGGGAGGAAGCAATGATTTGAACCTTGAACCTCCTAGTTGCACTCTCCATGCCTTAACCACTACACCAAGCATTGTTTCTTGTTGAGAGAATAAGAAACATGCTTGTTAAGTGTGTAAGAGTGAAGAGACATGTCTTTTCATGAGAAAAGTATAAATAAGGGGAAGTTGGAGTAACTTCCTTCTCTTCTCTTCTTCTTCCTCTTCACTCTTCCCCACCGAGACCCTCTCCCCTCTCCTTCTCATTTTCGAAAATCAAGTCTAGGGTTCTAGCCCTAGAAAAGTTGGAAGGAAGAAGACCTTTGAAGGTTCTTGCCACTACTAAGTCTAAGGAGCCCTAGAGAAGATTCGGAAAGGATTTTCACTTGCCCTACAAATCTAGGGTACCCTACGGAGTAAGAGAAAGAAAAATCCAAGCGAAAGGATGTAAGTATTCCCTCGCCTGCAGTATAATGGTTATGTGTGATCCTTGTTATTTTTCTTGTACAAAATTTAGGGCTTTTCACCTTTGAAAGTTTCGGCCCCCTCTTGAAGGGAGGCCTTGGTCACTTTTTATTACATGGAAAGATTCCTTGAAATTTAGGGTATGCTTATATGTTGTTTCCCTTCATGTTGTAATACCAAAAAATTGGGATTTGCACCCTTATAAGTTTCGGCCATGCATGATAGAAATTAGAGTTTGGGGATTTTATGATTTTCTATAATGGATTCATGCTTAGGAATGTAGATCAAGTGTTTGAATATATGTTTGTATGAATATTTGATACTCCTACCCTATGAAACTAGGGTTAGGGTTTAGATGGGTTTCGGCCAAGACCTAGGAATTAGGGTTAGTGAGGATTGAATTATCACATAATGTATCTATGCTTAGTATATTGTATGATAGTGTATACAAGGAGATGGTTGTGTGAATATTTCATTGCCAAAAAAATTGAACTTGCCCTATCATAGGACTTTCGGCCAAGGCATAGACTTTAGGGTTTTGTGAAAATTAATTATCCTATGATATATGTTTATGGTTGGGGATGATCACATGTATATGTATGTGGTGTTAAATGGAAGGGTTGATATGTAAACCTTAAATTGTTAGCATGCTATGATATGTTTATGTATGAGGTGTTTGAATAAATGTATGTGTGAATGATTAATGCAAAAGCCCTGATATTTTCCTACTCTTGATGTTTCGGCCAACCCACTAGGACTAGGGTTTGTAAAGGTCAAACTACCCTATGATATATGTTTATGGTTGGGGATGATCATATGTGTATGTATGTGGTGTTAAATGGAATGGTTGATAAGGAAACCTTAATTGTTAGCATGCTTTGATATGTTTATGTATGAGGTGTTTAAATGAGATGTCTGATTGAAATCTTAATTGATAGCATGCTACCACTTCCTACGATATGAGTATGACCTATGTGACCAAAGCTTGTCAGGTCTAAGGTAGGTTAAGTGGTTGAAATATGATGCATGATGAAGTATGTATGAACATGTATGTAATATGATATATGTATGAACAAGTATGAAATATGATGTATGTATAAACATGTATGAAATATGATGCATGTATGAACAAGTATGAAATATGATGTATGTATGGACATGCATGAAATATGATGTATGTATGAGCATGCCTTATAGCCCATGGGGCACACTTATGAAATTGCATGAGATATGTTAAAATGCTTGAAGGGATACTCAAATAGTATGGGATCAAGAGCACCCGAATGTGTGGTGTGTCCCTAGGGGATCAAGAGCACCCTTGAAGAGTGGTGTGTCCCATAAGAGTAAATATGGAGTATTCCTTAGCATATATGTAACAGCATGATAAGTATTTTACTTTTAAGTTGTGTACCCGACTCGGAAGGGGGTCGTTAAACAAATCCGGGGTACATGTTAACGTGGCTCCGGTAGGACGGAAGGGTCCTGCTCTAATGACTTGGTGGCTCGCTACCCCAATTCATTAGGGAACGCGCAATAGTTCCGCGCGATAGTTGGTACACAACAGGGCCCGATATGATATGGATGTATTTTTAAGTAATACCATTATGGAAATGTTTTGAAAACATTCATTGAAAAATATTTATAATATGTGAAGAGTATGATTGAGGTACTTGATACTGCATGTTAGAAACTTGGATGTTTAACATGCTTTGATGAACTCATGCTTATGATTTATTGTGTGTACATGTTATGTTCTTTCGCACGGATTTTGCGAGTAGGACAGGATCCTTACTAAGCATTGTGCTTACTAGTTTATGTGTTGTCTTATGCTGCAGATAACACTTAAATGGAAGGAAGAGGCAGGAGGCTGAAGATGTGTGGGGTGGTGGCTCGGGAAGAAAAGACTTTTTATATCTACTTTATTATGCTCATGTTTATGTTCCTTAACAAGGAATGTTAGTGACTAGGATTATATTATGGTGTGAAACAATATGTGAACCTATCATGTTATTTAATGTCACTTGATAATTTTTGCAAGCATGCTTAGTACCTAGTTCTCTTAAGTCCTTGCATTGTTGTTATAATGTCATGTTAGAAGATAGAAAAAAAAATATTACTATATGATTGAATGTACGTAACCCCGCCCCGAGAGTAGATATAAGGGCGGGCGTTACAGTGGGGGGCGCCCCGAGCATGTCGGGCGCCCCCTGCCCTATATAAAGAGGGCCTCGACCCTCTTCAAAGAACATCAATTGCTTCGACGCTTCTGTGCTCTTCTGCTTCCGCGACACGCTTCAGAAATCTTCCAACTCAAGTGACGACGTCCTGCTGCTCTGCAACTTTGATCTACACCGGACGTCGGTAACGAAGAGCTCTGTATTTAACGTTTACTTTTCTGCCTTATTGTAAAATCTATTTGTAAACTTTGCGAACTTATAGAATTGCCCGCAGAAAACGGTCAACGACCGTGGGCCTTGGAGTAGGAGTCGACCTAGGCTCCGAACCAAGTAAAAATCTTGGTGTTCGCATTGTCTGATTTTGATTATTCCGCTACGCAATTGCTCTTTACGAAATCCGAACGAATTGCGACATTCACCCCCCCCTCTCTCGCATTTCTCGATCCAACACTATCATCTCACCTCCACCCAATACTATGTTTTCAAGTTTCAGTTAAGTTTGTTCAGTCCTTATACTAACCTGAGTCTAAGCATGGTAAATTTCAGAAATTTAAATAAACAATCAATCAGGCAAATTGCAAGAATTAAATTTTATTTAACAATAAAAATAGTTTTTAATTTGGCTCCCCCTAGACTATAGCCACGATAATGATTAGGCAAGATGTGAATCTTGTCCTTGGGGATCCAATACTGATTTGATCCAGTTGGTTTGTTCAGGCACAGTTTAGGTACCCATGCCTGAACTTTACTTCTGGACTGATTCAGTACAGCAAAGTAAGATCTTTGTCGGGATTTGGTTCTATAGCCAAGTCCGGATCGATTTAGAACAGACTTCTGTTTTCCAAGAATCATGTCAAGACCATTGGAACCAGAAGTGAATTGTTCTAAGGCCGCTCTAAGATTCTTAACCTGAGTTTTCAGGAAGGAGTTCTGTTTCTCATGTTTTTCAACTTGAGTAGGAGTTCCTTCTTGAACTTTCTCGGCTAAGGATTTAGAGTCAGCTCCCTCTTTCAGAAGTTTTACTTCCTGTCGGAGGGATTCGACTCGGAGTTTGGCATTCGCCAAATCTCGAGAGAGATAAGAAATACGTTCACTTAATTGACTTTTATTGAACCCGCTTACCTTGATTTCGCCGTCTTCTGAAAAGGTTAGTTTGCCGTCGTCCTTTTCTGACTCTGACTCGGTCTCGACTTCTTCTGAAGCGGTCAGTGCTAGCAGGTTTGACTGGGGTTCTTCTTCTTCTGATGATGATGAAGATTCGTCCCAGGTTGCTTGGAGTGCTTTCTTCCTTCTTGTCTTTTTGTTCTCCTTTAGATTTGGGCACTCCGTTTTGTAGTGGCCCTTCTTCTTGCACTCGTAGCAGGTTACGTTGGGCTTGTTTTTGTTATTCGCGGGTTCAGCTGGTTCGTCCTTTCTTCGGCTTGTCCTCCGTGTGTTGACTTGGTTTTTCAAATTTTTGTAGTAGCTTCGGGCCTGTCGGACCAGCTCAAATTGATCTCCTTCTTCGTCTTCTGCGTCTGAGTCTGAGTTAGACTCGGGTTCAGGTTGAGGTTTCTTCTTTGTTGATCTTCCAATTTTTCCTGCAACAAAAGCAATTCCTTTCTCGACCATATTGGAGTTAGTTTGTTCGTGCAGTTCTAATTCGAAAAATAATTCGTCTAATTTAATTTTAGAAAGATCCATTGAGACCTTGTATGCATCTACCATAGATGCCCACAAGGTATTTCTAGGGAAAGCGTTTAGGGCATACGTTATTAGGTCACGGTTTTCTACCTTGTGACCTATAGTGTGAAGACTGTTCATCAATTCTTGTATGCGTGCGTGGAGTTGGGCTGCTGTTTCAGTGTCAGCCATCTTGATGGTGTAGAGTTTGTTCAGAAGCAGATCTCTCTTACTGATCCTGGTGTCCGACGTTCCTTCATGCAGTTCGATCAGCTTTGCCCATAGCTCCTTTGCACTGTTGAAGGGGCCCACTTGGTTAAGCTCTTCTTTTGTTAATCCGCATTGGAGAGTCTGGGTCGCCTTTGCATCGGCTTCAATTTTGCGCTTTAGGGTGTTGTCCTATTCTGAGTAGGTCTGCGGTACTCCTTCAGCATTTTTGGGGATCTCCAGTCCGGACTGGATGATAATCCACATGTCCACCTGAGATTTTAAGTGGACCTCCATTCGACTTTTCCAGTAGGAAAAGTCTTCTCCACTGAAAAGTGGAGGTCTGGCGGTGCTAAATCCTTCTTGCATTGCCATTTTAATTTGAAATAGAAAACTAAAATATTTTTTTCCAAGACTAGGTCTTGGATTAGTAGTGCGGGATGAATAAAATGAAATAGCGAGGGGTGTTGCACCAACCTCGATTAACGGGAAAAAGAAAATTCGAACGAAATATTTAAAGAAAATTCGAACGAGAAAAAGAAAATAAAAATCCGAAAAAATTTCAAACTGGTGGTTGCACCAAGTTTGAACTTCCCCGCTTTGATACCACTTGTTGGATCGAGAGAACCGATAGAGGGGGGTGAATATCGGTAATCATTTTTCGGAAAAACATAGAGTAGGTACGCAGCGGAAATTAATAAAACAAAAACACACAGAGACACGATCGATTTTACTTGGTTCGGAGCCTGGGTCGACTCCTACTCCAAGGCCCACGGTCGTTGACCGTTTACTTTGGGCAATTCTATATTAGGCGCAATAATAGTTTACTAGGATTGATTTACAAATTCAGTGCAGTAAACTAAATAAAAAAAATACTCTTCTTTTACTGACGTCCGATTGTGGGTTGACCTTTTCCGGAGCAGCGGGACGTCATCGGCTCGAGTTGGGCAGTTTCCGGAGCAAGGCGCGAGAGCAGAAGAGCGCGGAAGCGTTGATTGAAGTTGTTGTTGAAGCTTGGGGTCGAGGGCACTTTATATAGGGCCTGGGGGCGCCCGGGACGTCGGGAGCGCCCCCCCCCCCCCCCCCACGTGTCACTCGATCCGTCACAGTCTTGGTCAGCTCCTGATCCCTTCAAAATCGGGATCAAGTTTGACCGGGGCGCCCGGAGCGCTCGGGGCGCCCGCATTGACCGGGTCAAAGTTTTATTCCTTCGCTTCGCTGGCTTCTGGTTCGAGGCTTGCGCATGGTGGCGCCCGGGACGCTGGGGGCGCCCGGGAGCAGCGGGGGCGCCCCGCCCAGCAACTGTTCGAAGCCCTTCTTAGTTGCCTTGTTTTGTATGCACCTTGGGGGCGCCCGAGACACTCCGGGCGCCCTACTCAGCCATTGCCTCACTCCTTTGAGGCTTTCTGAGCTGCAGACACACGTTCCTTCGGTCCTGCATCCAGGGTTAGTCCAAAACACAATAAAACAATAAAATATTAGATTATACAGGCTTAGCTGTCTTGGTTCTGACTTTGGGTCTCCAAAATGGAACCCTAGGTCGAACCGACGCCTACTGTTCCCTCGACGGGGAACGCATCCTCACCTACTCTTCTCGGGAGAGTGTACCTGATGCCAACCGTTCCTCTGGTTGGACTTTTGCCTGGCGGTCCTTTGCCAGGTCTTGGATGCCGAACTGTCCTTCGCCCGGTGCCTAGCATTCCTTCGCTAGGGCTTCTCACTCTGGCATTCCTTCACCAGTGCCTAGCAGTCCTTCGCTAGGGCATTTCACTCTGGCATTCCTTCGTCAGTGCCTAGCAGTCCTTCGCTAGGGCTTTTTACTCTGGCATTCTTTCGCCAGTGCCTAGCAGTCCTTCGCTAGGGCTTTTTACTCTGCACACTCACGTGACATGTTAGATAATAAGTAAGACTTAACTTTTGAACCCTGTTGCCATTATCAAAACACAGGTTTGACATTGGTGCTTTCTGCACCAACAGAAGCCTCTTACACGTGGAAAGCTCAGAAAAAGAAGAAGAAACTATTCTAAACTTGTTTGCTAATGCTTGGAATGCAATGAATGAAACAATCTGAGCTTCAGGGGTCTATTTATAGCCCCAGTGAAATATATCCATTTGCTGACATGGCGGATATTTGGCGCCCGAGAGGTCTTGGGTGCCTGACACGTGGCCCGAGGCTTTATCCAAAGACAACAGTCGCAAATGGCTAGAATTTGCCTTCTTGGGCGCCTGATAGCACACAGGCGCCTAAGTTGTTCAGGCACCTAGTGGTTAGGCTCCCAAACTCCAAGGAGCCCGTGAACTTACGGTCGCCCAGCAGTGACTTTGGTCGGCCAATGCTGAGCAGTCTCCGGCTTAACTTGCTTCTCCTTCTTGGGTGATGTCTGGCTAACCGGAGTTAGGCTCGCCCGAACCTGATTCTGGCCTTTCGCCCTTCGAGCTTCTTTCCTCGCGACTTCTCATCCCTCAAACACTGCGCGCGTCATTCTCGCTCCATCAGTGTACTCTTTCGCAGAGCTACGCATCTCTCGGATGCACCAAGCTCGTCGGCTCCCTTTCCGTGCCATCCTTCTCGATCACTGCGTCTTCCACTCGACTTCCTGCACTCCTAAGTTCCTGTATACTTAGACACAGGGATTAAACACACCAGGACCTAACTTAAATCAGTTGATCACATCAAAACCAACCAGGGGTACTTAAAAATTTAGCCCACATAGCTGGAAAGAACAACAACCACGTAGTTGATATAGCTCACATAGATATAAATAAGAACAAATAGATGAAGATATAGAACTACATAAACTTTTAAAACAACTAACTATGGGCAATCCCGACTAACCACAACAACCACAAAACAATACAAGTAGCCACGTGGCTGAAATCTAAGTCCATGTTAATTATTACAATACCAAGTCCATATTGTTGGTGCCGGAAGTACGATATCGAACCTGGTTTTGATATTGGCAAAGGGTTCAAAGTTAAGTAGTATTGGTGCTCTAACGTTGTTACTCAAGTGTGCATGAAAAGTCCTAGGAACACTAGGCACAAAGTCCTGGTTCTATGAATTGGGCACTAAGTCCTGGCCGCGGGCTGGGCAACTAATTCCTGACATAGGGTTAGGCACTAAGTCCTGGTCGCGGACTGGGCACCGAAGACCTGGTGAGTAAAGCTGGGCACTAAGACCTGGTCGAAGACTGGGCAACGAAGACCTGGTGAGTAAAGTTGGGTACTAAGACCTGGTCGCATATTGGGCACAAAGACCTGGTGAGTAAATCTAGGCAAAAGTCCAACCGGAGGAGCCAGTTGGCAAAAAGGTAAATTCTCCTGAGAGGAGTAGGTGAGGACGCGTTCCCCGTGGAGGGAACATTAGGCGTCGGTTCGACCTAGGGTTCCATTTGGGAGACCCGAAGTCAGAACCAAGATAGCTACGGTTGTAATTAATACTTGTTGTGTTTTTTGGAACTATCCTTAGTTGCAGGGTCGAAGGACTGGTCGTCTGCAAGGAAGGTACTTCACTGGGCCTAGGAGCCCAAATGGAGACAGGCGCTCGAATGGATACGGGCGCCCAAGAGTGAAGGCAAAACCCAAGACATAGCTGCGAAGCCTCTGAACCAAGCCGGATCAGGCGCCCATGAGGTCACTGGCGCCCCCATCAGCTCAGGCGCCCAAGTGGGGGAGGATAAGCACTGACCGAGCCCTCGGATAAGGATTCTCACTGGGAAGGCCACGTGTTAGGCGACCCCAACTTCACAGGCGCCCGTATGAGCACTATAAAAGGGGGCTCACCCCCAAGGCTTCGATATCAATTCGTTCCAATGCTCCAAACACATTCGGTCAAGCGCTGCGCCGACAAGCTTCCATTTCGAGATTTCAGCGCTGACGACGACCCTCTACTCCGAAATTCGATCCATCTCGGGCGTCGCTAAAGTTTTAATTTACGAAAGTGTGTGATTTAGATTTTCAAATTCTATATCTGTACTATAAATCTATAAAAATCTTTTCGAATATAGAATTGCCCAATGTAAACGATCAAAGACCGTGAGCCTTGGAGTAGGAGCCGACCGCGACTCCGAACCAATTAAAAAATTGACTTGTGTTCTTTATTTCTTTCCGCTGCGCATATTCTTTCTTTGTCCAAAATTTTCTGATAATGATATTCACCCCCCCCCCTCCTCTATCGTTTTCTCCGATCCAACACATATATCCAAAAATGCAAGTATAAACAAGATGAAATAACAAGAAACCCTCAATGGGATGTAAGACTAGTAGATAGGACCTCCAAGCAACTCCAAATAATCTATCTGCTATTTGGGGACAGAAGAACATACATATGGGCAGTGAGTTTGGATGACTCAGTGTGTAGATAGTTCATGGACAAATAAGTGTATGGAGATCAAAGTATACAATCTCTCAGGTAGAAAATAACTCAATCACAACCAACATAAGAAATACACATATTCGATATCGGTCTACACGCAAGGAATAATGATCAATAATAACTGGAAATCTATAACAGATTTGCTCGATCGTACTACATGATCAACACATGATGACATAAACATGTATGATATATGAACATGTATCTATAATGTCAAGGATATGTTTGTGCAAGATGCATCAGTGATATCTTTTTCTAGTGTTTCAATGTTTAACTATATACTTAAGTTAGTAATATATATTAGATAAGGTAAGGGTTAGTCAATGTGATCAAGGGTTAAATCAATCAGGACCTTATGTTTGGTAGGGTTAACCAAGGATTGATCAGGTTGACAAAGGGTTTGCTAAATAGGATATGATGTTTGGTAGAGTAGATAATACCCAGGGTTAGTTAAGATGACCAAGGGTTAGCCAAACAGGACCTGAAGTTTGGCAGGGTGATCAAACCTAGATTTAATCTGGTTAATATACTAAGGTTTGATCAGTTAGAACAAGGGTTGGCTAAACAGGATCTGATGTTTAGAAGAAAACCCAGGGTTGGTCAGTTAGACACAGAAGTGAGACAAACATAACTTGATGTTTAGTAGAAGAGAAGTCTAGTCAGGATTAATATGACTAGCAAAAAAAGTCTTATCAAGGTGAAGGAAAGTCATTATTAACCTAGGCACGAAGTCTTTGTTAGGTTCTCCCGGCGACATAAACACAAAACGCAGCGGAAACAAGAACCCTCAAGCGATCCATGCGAAAGAAAACTCGTACAAAGTTTATCTATCTAATAGATCTATCTACAGTGTATACCTTTTGGAGCTGCCCTTACGTTGTCCCACTCGTCCAAGTGCCGGTGGATCTCTTGCATGTTCAAGCGTCCATGCCTCTATGCGTATCCACACGGACACGATCTCTCAACTTCGGGAAGAACTACCTTAGTTGTGCTAGCAACTTGAGGTAGTTCACAAGACCACCATGAACCCAAGAAGGGTTTCGGCCAAGAGGGAGAAGAGGAAGAAGAGATGAAGGGAAGAAGGTAAAGCTCTCACTTGCCATTCAAAATGACTAGACCCTCTTTTATACTCATCTCATAAATATGAAGAGTCTTTTGTCTTTTTGACTTCCCTTTATTAAAGTCAATAAAGAGCACATCTTTTCATGTAACTCTTCACCTTCTCTTCATCCAATGAAGAGAGACTTTTCTCTTTCCTTCATTAAACACTTTAATGAATTTCCCCTTCAATTCCGACCGGGCCTCTCGGGCTTCCGACTAGGTCTCCCGACCTAGTCTGCCGAGCAAGTCGCCGAGCTCCCAACCCAGTCTGTCGACCAAGACCCCGAGCTCCCGACCCAGTTTGCCGACCAAGTCCTCGAGTTCCTGACTTGAGTTCCCAATCAGATCTCCCGAGTTCCCAACTCGAGCTCCCGATCAAATCTCTCGAGTTCCTAACTCGATCTCCCGATCATATCTCCCGAGTTCCCAACTCGGGCTCCCGATCAGATCTCCCGAAGCATCATGTCCTTAGTGTGTGGCCCAATAGGTTCTCGTGACGTTGGCAATGAGCCTAAATGCTTGAGACATATAAGCAATGAGATGCATCTAGCAATACATCATTACTACCCAAGTAATAAGAAAAGTCGAGATCCGACTATACCTCCGTGACTATGATAATGTATGACCTTGTCCTTCTATCTTCGATATCTAGATTGACCAATGAGGCATAGACCGTGTCATCCTCAATCAATCTATGTGTTTCTTGATCCTCGAGTAGACTCACTCAAACAAATGAGCTCAATATCTCATATTAACTTATTTGGGCATGGTCATGCGTTTCAGTAGTCATACTCGATCAAGGGGCCCACATATATCACTTCCGTCATATGGGAGGGATAGATCCCATCTACATCACTCACATCCCTCCGCATAATTCATTACATACCTAGTGATCGCCTTTATAGTCCACCCTGTTATGGGTGATGTTTGACGATACCAAAGTATATAACTCCTTATGTACGGAACCATAGTGACTTCAGGTCTAAGGACTATTCATACTAATAGTCACATGAGAAAGTTTATGACACTCATATGACAATCTATGAAACTTTCTCATGGTGGGTCACTTCAGTACAAATTCTCTAATGTATACCAATGTGTCAACTTGATATCACATATTCATGACTTGTGAGCTCAAGTCATCAATTGACCTACATGCTAGTCTCCATCCATTAATATTGTCTCTGAATATTAATGCTTGACTAGGAATAATTTAGTGTAGTATTCTCTACATTATCTCACTATTGATTCAACCAATCGATATAATGTAGATAAGAACCTACTACACAAGGACATTATTATACTTAGTTATTCGACACAAATAATAAAGTACGTATAATAACCAATCATGCCTTTATTAATGATATAATATGATAAAAAAATCCCTAGTCAATCATCACATAATTGGCTCTAGGGTTCCTACTAACAGTCTTGACCTACAGGGTTGAGCACTAAGTCTTGGCCGAGGGTTGGGCACCGAAGTCCTGGTTTGAGGAATTGGGCAAGAAGTCTTGGTCGGGGATCGGGCAACGAAGTCTTTGCCGAGCGGAGATCGCGAACATAAGTAGAGACGGGTCGGGGATCGGGCAACGGAGTCTTTGTCGTCTCGAGATCCGGGTTCTCGGAGGTCGAGCACAAAGTCTTGGTCCGGGAGATCAAGCAACTTAGCTGAGCGATGACTAAGGACAACAGTAGAGACGGGTCGAGGTTCGGACGTCTCGAGATCCAGGAGTCTCGGAGGCTAAGTAAAAGTCCAATCGAAGGATCCGGTTGGCAAATGTAACTTCTCCAGGGTGGAGTAGGTTAAGGCGCGTTCCCTAGGAAAGGGAACATTAGGCGTCGGTTTGACCTAGGGTTTTGAGTGAAATCCAAAATCAGAACCAATATTTAAGGCTAAGATTATCTGTATATTTATCTTATGTTTGATTGTCTTGCAGGTACCTGGAGTTGGAGGCAAGATAGAAGAGCGAACGCGGGGGAAATAACACCTGGAAGAAGCATCCAGGGCGCCTATGTTAATATTGTCGACGCAATCGGCCCAAAAATGATCGGGAAGATCATGATTTTGATGTGTGTGCCAATAAGTTTAAGGTTAGGGTTTTGTGTTGTATTTGATGTGTGTGATTGAGTTTGCAAGACTTGGAGAATCACACTTGACAAACATATCCGAGGGACGAGAGCCGAGGGAGGAAAGCTCCAAGGGCAAGCCGGGAAGTGGACTTCAAGGGCACACGTGAAGGGTGGCATGGAGGCAAGCCAAGGAAGGCTTGTATACGCATCCGTAGGACGATAGCCAGAGGAAGAAGACTTCAAGGGGCGAGCTAAGGGAGCATACCTGAAGGCATACGTGAAGGAGAGTGTTTTGAGAGGTTGTAAGTGAGAATGAAGGCTGGGCAGTCGCCTGGCCAGAGGGAAGTTGACTGCCAAAACTCACAGAGAGTTTACAGCCTCGGCCCAGTCGACTGCCCATAGGGAAGTCGACTGGTAACCCCAAAAAACTAGCCGTTGGCTAGCATTTAAAGCTAGACCAGTCGACTACCCTCTGGGCAGTCGACTAGTGCGGGTCTGGACAGCTTGTTAAGCTGTCTTGTTCTCTTATTTTAAGGGGACTTCTTGGCACGAGTTAGGTACTGTTCTCCACGGTACCGAAGTGCTGCTAGTGCTCCATTTGATCCACTCTTTCTCTAGTTTTCATCATGATCATGTAAATAGGAAGAAGACAACGTTTGTAAAGGTTTCTCCACCTTTGAAGGAGGAATTCATAGTGGAGGTGGTGTACGAGTGTGGATCCTTGGATTAGTCACCCTTTGGGGTGAATACCAAGTAAAACACTCTTGCTAGCATTTAATCTATTATTTTCTATTATATTTTGTATTGTGCTAATCCTATTGTAGAGAAGAATCTGAAAAGAGCTATTCACCCCCACTCTAGCCGAGCCATCGATCCTAACAAGTGGTATTAGAGTGCAAGGACGCCTTCAACGGACTAACAGCCAAGAAGAGCAATCATTGAAATGGTCGGCTCGCATATTCAACCGCCAAAATTCGAAGGGGAATTTTCATGGTGGAAGAAGAGAATGGAGGTATTTTTCAATACAGACTTTGACATTATGTTAATCATGGAAAATAGTTTTGAGATACCTTGGGATCAAGAAAACAAGCTTCTTGAGAAAGTAATGTGGAGCAAAAAGAAAAAAGATGATCACTTGGCAAACTCAAAAGCCTTGCATCATCTACTTAGTGTGCTTCCCCAACAAGAAGTGACAAGGATTGGAAACTACTTAAGTGCCAAGGATTTATGGGACAAGTTGGTGGAACTTCATGAAGGCACTTCGGAGGAGAAAATGGCGAGAAGAGATCTCCTTCGGTCCCATCTCAATAATATCAAGCTTGATAAAGGGGAGAAGGTAACAAGTTTACATGCTAGATTTAAAGAAATTCTAATTGGGCTAACAAGTGTAGGAGAACAATTACCCAACCGAGACATTGTGATGAAATCCCTAAATGCCTTCCCAAGAACATCCACTTGGAGCTCAATGGTGGATTCGTACTACATCTCAAAGGACCTAGAGAAAACGTCTCTGGAGGAGTTTTTCTCAACCATGGAGCTTCATGAGACTCGAGTTGGAGGAACAATCGAAGAATCATACTACAAGCCAAAGAGTATAGCCCTTGTGGCAAACAAGGGAAAAGGTAAGAAGAAGGAGATCTCATCATCCGATTCGGAGGATTCGAGCGCTTCCATGGGTAGTGATGCGGAAGCCTACATGGTAAGAAAGGTAAGAAAAGCATTTAAACAATTTTCTACCAACAAGTCTCATGGTAGGAAAGAATCAAGGAGCAAACATAAATCAAGAAAGATTATTTGCTACAATTGCCAAGGAGAAGGCCACATGAGAGATGAGTGCCCTCTCTTGAAAAAGAAGGAAGAAAAGGAGAAAGAAGGAAAGAAGAAATCAAAAGAGAAGGAGAAGAAGGTTCAAAACTTGAACGCTACATGGGATGATCCATCTTCATCGGATGAGGAGGAGCATTTTGTTTCCCATTTTGCACTAATGGGAATTGATGATCTCGCATCCACGACATCCGAGTTTGAAGAGGAGAAATGCTCAAGTGAGGATGAAGGGAGCTCAAGTGAAGGGGGAGGCTCCACCTCGGAATCGAACTTCTCGGTATGTGAGGTACATAACTTACCCACTTCTATTCTGGTTAAAATTATTTCTAGTACAAGTGATGACTTAGTTGATGCTAAAAAGAAGATTAAGTGCTTAAAAGGGGAAAATTGCATGTTAAAGGACAAATTAGCATCAATGGAAATTTAGGACAATGAGCATGTCTCTTCTTCTAACTCAAATGACTCATTTTTAGAAGAAGAAAATAAGGATTTAACGGAAAAGGTAGATAGCCTCACCCAAGCACTTAGGAAGTTTGAAGTTGGCTCAAAAACATTAGATATGATCATTGGGAGTCAAAGAGCAAGCTTTAGGAAAGAAGGATTAGGGTTTGGGAAATCTAGCAATGGGAAAACCTACCATTGTTTAATTGCTAGAGGCCAAGCAAAGACTAAGAACCTTAGTAAGAAATGGATCCTCAAGGAGTACTTGGTTAACCCAATTAGGAAACATTACTATTGGGTACCAAAGTCAATCTTCAAGGGTTAGAGGATTTGGGATAAGTCAACCATGATATAAGAATTTCAAAATTTTGAAATTTGGTTGACTTAAGACATTGAGGGGGAGTTTGTGGCCCATGGTAGAAATTCATGATGAATTGGGCAATAACGGGGCTTACCTTGAAAACATCTCAAACTACTTAGTGTATGATTGTGTTCTTACATATGGGATGTTAGGATAATACAATTGGTTCACTTGTGCTTATGACATAGTGTTGAATCATCAGATATATCAAAATTATTGAAA
This sequence comes from Boesenbergia rotunda, assembly GCA_024364735.1. Taxonomy (NCBI): domain Eukaryota; kingdom Viridiplantae; phylum Streptophyta; class Magnoliopsida; order Zingiberales; family Zingiberaceae; genus Boesenbergia; species Boesenbergia rotunda. The sequence goes on along the minus strand of JAGFNQ010000024.1, from coordinate 11,039 downwards.
ATAGACCAATCATGGGGAAGACATGTGTTTAATTAATGGATACATTGCCCAAAGATCATGGTTGGACATTTTAAATATTGAAAACCATTCCATGTTTTATTTATGTTGGCATGACTTTGGAACATGTATGGTTACATATTTAGATTGAAAACTTGATACAAATTTAGTGTTTTTCAAGTAATTTGGATTTTGCTCAAAAGTAAAGCATGGTTATAATTTTTCATGAAATGATATTTTTCCCTGATATAGTATCTTACAAGAAACATACTTGCAAGGTTTTACAATTTTTAGAATTTTCTGAAATTTCTGGGAGGTTTCTAAAATTTGGCTCAGAAACACACTTTTTAGAATGATCAAGTATCAGTCGACTGGCCCTATGGGCAGTCGACTAATACGACAAAATTCAGTTTCTGCATTTCTCTTCAGAAATGAGGATTTCCTCATTTGATGCCATAGGTTAGTATAGCTGTAGGCAATCATTTTTGATGGTGTCAAAGGGGGTGAATGGGTAGTTTAACTTTGATTTTTAGCTAAAAATCTTGACTTAAAATTGGATTATGATGAAAATTTGAAAATAGCAACGATTAAGGGGGAGGTTACCTCTTAGGCTTTTGATATGTCTTATGTTTTTCAAATTGCTACTGCTATTTACTTTGTTGACTGGTATTTTATCCCTAAACTTAAACATATTGCCACACATCAAAAAGGGGGAGATTGTTGAGGCAATCAACCCAAAAATGATCGGGAAGATCATGATTTTGATGTGTGTGCCAATAAGTTTAAGGTTAGGGTTTTGTGTTGTATTTGATGTGTGTGATTGAGTTTGCAGGACTTGGAGAATCACACTTGACAAACATATCCGAGGGACGAGAACCGAGGGAGGAGAGCTCCAAGGGCAAATCGGGAAGTGGACTTCAAGGGCGCACGTGAAGGGTGGCATGGAGGCAAGCCAAGGAAGGCTTGTATGCGCATCCGAGGGACGATAGCCAGAGGAAGAAGACTTCAAGGGGTGAGCTAAGGGAGCATACCTGAAGGCATACGTGAAGGAGAGTGTTTTGAGAGGTTGTAAGTGAGAATGAAGGCTGGGCAGTCGATTGGCCAGAGGGAAGTCGACTGCCAAAACTCACAGAGAGTTTACAGCCTCGGACCAGTCGACTGCCCCTAGGACAGTCGACTGGTAACCCCGAAAAACTATCCGTTGGCTAGAATTTAAAGCTAGACTAGTCGACTGCCCTCTGGTAGTCGACGGGTGAGGGTCTGGACAGCTTGTTAAGTTGTCTTGTTCTCTTATTTAAAGGGGACTTCTTGGCACCAGTTAGGTACTGTTCTACATGGTACCGAAGTGCTGCTAGTGCTCCATTTGATCCACTCTTTCTCTAGTTTTCATCGTGATCTTGTAAAGAGGAAGAAGACAACGTTTGTAAAGGTTTCTCCACCTTTAAAGGAGGAATTCATAGTGGAGGTGGTGTACGCATGCAGATCCTTGGATTAGTCACCCTTTGGGGTGGATACCAAGTAAAACACTCTTGTTAGCATTGAATCTATTGTTTTCTATTATATTTTGTATTGTGCTAACCCTTTTGTAGAGAAGAATCCGAAAAGAGCTATTCACCCCCTCTACCCGAGCCATCGATCCTAACAAATACAGGTGCCCCCATTCTTCAGGGCACCCCAAGGTCAGGCACCCTACATCCCAGGCACTTGGGATGGTCCTAGGCGCCTTGGATGGCTGGGTTTATCCCTGCACGAAGAACACAATTGCAGATCAATTTGACCGCCTATAGGGCGCCTCAGAGGCCTCTAGGGCGCCTTGAACACTACTATAAAAGGGGCTTCAACCCCTCAACTCAGGTAATCACTTGCTACATCATTCTAAGCATTCTGAGCGAAAAAAGACGCTAGAGATGAAGCTCTGCGACCAAGGAGGCTCCAGGAGGAAGTGCGTTGCACTTCAGACTTCCGAATTGGCCGGATCTTCGACTTTCTTTTTGGGTTGCTTTTTTTTTTACGCACTTAATTTTCTTATTCTTTGGTTGTAAACTTGAACTGTAAGACGGGTATTCTCCACCTCAGAAAATTCTGGAAAGGAGACCAATAGTGGACTCACGCCGAGTATATAGGCCTTGGACGTAGTAACCCTGGGGGTCGGGAACCAAGTAAATAAATCCCGTGAGTCTTAGTGTGTTGTTTGTTTTTGTTCTTTATTATTCCGCTGCGCACTAACTCTTTGACTAGAACGAACAAACGATGAGTTTTTCGAAAGGTTTTTCGAAAGGTTTTTCGAGTCGATATTCACCCCCCCCCTCTATCGACGACACCAATCCTACAACATATGCAATAATCATATCTCAAGCATATGCAACATATCATATCTCAAACATATGTAACATATCATATTAGTTCAAAAAGCATCAGACATAAACAGTCAAGCTTTAGTGTTTCGATGTTTGATAATATACCAAGGTCTGATCAAAGTGATCAAGGGTTAAGCCAAACAGGACCTGATGTTTGGTAGGGTAAACCCAGGTTTGATCAGTTTGACCAAAGGGTTAGCCAAACAGGATCTGATATTTGGTAGAGTGATTAGTACCCAGAGTTAGTTAGTTTGACCAAGAGTTAGACAAACAAGACTTGATATTTGGCAGAGTGATCAAATCTAGATCTGATATGAGTGATAATATACCGAGGTTTGGTCAGTTAGAACAAGGGTTGGCCAAACATGATCTGATATTTAGAAGAGAACCCAAGGTTGGTTAGTTTTACCAATTGGATAAGACAAATAATTCTTGATGTTTGGTAGAGTGATTAAACTTATCTGGTCAGTTAGACCAAGGACTGAGCCAAACAGTACTTGATGTTTAGAAGAAAGAAGTCTAGTTAGGATTAAGATTACTAGCAAAGAAGTCCTTATCGAGGCACGAAGTCCTGGTTCTGGAAATTGGGCACGAAGTCCTAGTTGAGGATCGGGAACAAAAACCTGGCCGAGGGTTAGGCACTGAAGTCCTGGTTCGAGGAATTGGGCACGAATCCTGATTTGAGAAATTGGACAATAAATCCTGGTGAGTGAAGCTGGGTTCTAATGAGTGAAGCTAGGTGGACAAAATCCTGGTGAGTGAAGCTAGGTGGACAAAATCCTGGTGAGTGAAGCTGGGACCTCGTGAGTGAAGCTAGGTGGATGAAATCCTAGTGAGTGAAGTTGGGCATGAAGACCTGACGGCGGGTTGGGCATGAAATCCTAGTGAGTGAAGCTAGGTAAAATTCCTGGTGAGTGAAGCCTGGCAAGGTAAAGTCTTTGTGAAGCTAGGCAGTGGGAAACCCTAAGAAGTTGACCTTAGGTAGAAAAGTCTTGGAGAGTTGACTCCAAGCAAAAGCTTAATAGGTCAGGTAGACTTATAAAACTTAGGTTAAGGATTGTTTGTTTGTCTTGTGTTTATTTATCTTGCAAGAACCTGGAGCTGGAGGCAAGATAGGAGAGCAAACATAAACAAACATGGCCTGGGTTAGGAGCTCTCGAGCGCCTCAAGGCATGGGAGGGCCCCCATGACCCGGGCACCCCTATGGCATGGGGGCGCCCTTAAGCAGTACTTATCCCTATGCAATCTGTTCGTTGGCTGGATTAGGTTTGATGACATGGCAAGCACCCCTATAAGCTCTCGAGCACCCGGATGACTACTATATAAGGGGATTCGAGCCAAAGTTTTAGATCATCAATTTCTCCATTTGACTACTCATTCTCTATAAAGAAAAAGTGCTAAGACGAAGCTCTGTGACCAGGGAGGCTCTTGGAAGAAGTGCGCGATGCTTCAGACTTCCAAAATTGGTCGAGACCTTCACTTTTGGTTTGATTTATTATAAGTTGTATTATTCTTATTTTATATTTGTGCTTGTACACATAACTGTAAGATGAGTTTCTTCGTCTCTGGAAAACTTTCAGAAAATAGACCACTAGTGGATAGACACTTCCTATGATTAGGTCTTGGATGTACTGACCTTGGGGGGTTACGATCCAAGTAAAATCCCATGTGTTTTTGTTTTGTATTTTTCTTATTTATTATTCTGCTACATACTAACAGTTTTGATAGAAAGAATGATGAACGAACGACATGTTTCTGACAAAAAGAAAAAGTCAATATTCACCCCCCTCTATCGACGCCACCGATCCCACATATCATAGGCATATGCAATATCTTCAAGACATACCCCATTTATCATATGTATATGTATGTGTTAGTAGGAGACCTAGAGCCAATCATGTGATGATTGACTAGAGGCATTTTGTATCATATTCTATTATTACTAAAGGCATTTTGGTTATTATACTTACTTTGTATTCTGTGCCGAATGACTAAGTATAATAATGTCCTTGTGTAGTAGGTTCTTATCTACATTATATCGATTGGTTGAATCGATAGTGAGATAATGTAGAGAACACTACACTAAGTTATTCCTAGTCGAGCATTAATATTCAGGGACAATATTAATGCATGAAGACTAGCATGTAGGTCAACTGATGACTTGAGCTCACAAGCCATGAATATGTGATATCAAGTTGACACATTGGTATACATTGGAGAATGTGTACTGAATGACCCGCCATGAGAAAGTTTCATATATTGTCATATGAGTGTCATAGACTTTCTCATGTGACTATTGGTATGAATAGTCCTTAGACCTGAAGTCACCATTGTTCCCTACATAAGGAGTTATGTACTTTGGTATCGTCAAACGTCACCCGTAACAGGGTGGACTATAAAGGTGATCATTGGGTATATAATGAATTATGCGGAGGGATGTGAGTGATGTAAATGGGATCTATCCCTCCCATATGACGGGAGTGATATCTGTGGGCCCCTTGATCGAGTAGGACTACTGAAATGCATGACCATGCTCAAATGAGTCAATATGAGATATTGAGCTCATTTGTTTGAGTGAATCTACTCAGGGATCAAGAAACACAAGATTGATTGAGGATGACACGGTCTATGCCTCATTGGTCAATCTAGATATCAAGGATAGAAGGACAAGGCCATACACTATCATAGTCACGGAGGTTTAGTCGGATCTCGACTTTTCTTGTTACTTGGGTAGCAGTGATGCATTGCTAGATGCCGCTCATTGCTTATGTGTCTAAAGTGTTTGGACACATTGCCAATGTCGCAAGAACCTATTGGGTCACACACAAATGACACAATGCTTCGGAAATTTGATCGGCAGTCCGAGCCCGAGTTGGAGAACTCGAGAGTCCGAGCCCGAGTTGGAGAACTCGGCAGTACGAGCCCGAGTTGGAGAACTCGAGAGTCCGAGCCCGAGTTGGAGAACTCGGCAGTCCGAGCCCGAGTTGGGAACTTGGGAGTCCGAGCCCGAGTTGGAGAACTCGGGAGTCCGAGCCCGAGTTGGGAACTCGGGAGTCCGAGCCCGAGTTGGGAACTCGGGAGTCCGAGCCCGAGTTGGGAACTCGGGAGTCCGAGCCCGAGTTGGGAACTCGGGAGTCCGAGCCCGAGTTGGAGAACTCGGAAGTCCGAGCCCGAGTTGGGAACTCGAGAGATCTGAGCTCGAGTTGGGAACTCGGGGGTGCAGGTCGGAGCTCGGTGCTCGGCAGTCTGAGTCAGAGCTCGGCAGACTGAGTCGGAGCTTGGCAGACTGAGTCAGAACTCGGCAGACTGGGTCGGCACTCGGCAGTCGGGGCTCGACACTCGGCAGTCGGAGCTCGCCACTCGGGAGACTTGGTCGGGAGACTGAGTCGGAAGCCCGAGAGGCCCGGTCGGATTTGCATGCAGGAAAGAGAAAAGTCTCTCTTCATTGGATGAAGAGAAGATGAAGAGTCACATGGAAAGATGTGCTCTTTATTGGCTTTAATGAAGGGAAGGCAAAGAGACAAATGACTCTTGGTATTCATGGGATGAATATAAAAGGGGTCAAGCCATTTTCGAATGGGAAATAGTGTGCTTTCTTCTTCCCTTCCTCTCTTCTTCCTCTCCTCCACTCTTGGCCGAATCTCTACTGTAGAGTTCTTGGTGTTTTCGAGCTACCTCAAGTTGCTAGAACAACTAAGGTAGTTCTCCTGAAGTTGAGAGATTGTGTCCGTGTGGATATGAATAGAGGCACGAACATTTGAACGTGCAAGAGATCCGACACTTCTTGGATGAGCGGGATACGCGAAGGGCACGCTCCAAAGGTATACACAGTAGATAGATCTATTAGATAGATAGCTTTGTACGAGTTTTCTTTCGCATGGATCGCTCGTGGGTTCTTGTTTCCGCTGTGTTTTTATTGTTTTGTGCCGGGAGAACCCAACAGTATGTATGTGTCACTCGTACACACCACTACAACTACCATGATATCTATGTGTCCGAGCAGGCAGGATTATGACAACTGCTCATGACTCCAGCTACCACTACATCAACGTGGTCGGTTAGGCAGGATGCTAAGTAGATATCTAGCTACAACAAAAAGGTCACTGACTACTAGACTCTATACCAGTACCCTTTAATGGTCGAGTGAGCACCACAGGACAAGCTACACCTAACCCTAGCCACTACCCCTGAGTGGCCTAGTGGGTAATGAACATGATTGATGACTCACTTAATCACAGGGGCACCATTAATCGACAATATGTATATGGTGCAATGATATGCAACATGGTAATATCCACGACTCAAACACAATCATCATCAATGCAACATCATGGTCAATATAGGTATATCCAGAATCATAATCTATCAATTATATATATTTATATGTATGAAAAGATCCAACTGGTCGGTAGAACAAGAGGGTGACGGCAAAAATGGGTTAGGTTAATATGTTTCGGAATTTAAGGAAATATATAACTGAAGTTTTTATTCTAAATTGTACCTCAATTAATTAGAATAACTAAAAACATGCTCTGCTTCTATCTCATTTATCCCTAAAAACTCTAGAAAGTCTCCAGAAAATTTCAAAAAAATTGAGAAACATTCCTAAAACTTTTTAGAAAATTCTATAGGTCATTCCTTAATTTAACTATTAGAATTTAATTGTCGTATCTCATAGAAAATGTTGAAGCAATCGACCCAAGAATGATCGGGAAGATCATGGTTTTGATGTGTGTTCTAATAAGTTTAAGGTTAGGCTATTATGTTGTATTTGATATGTGTGATTGAGTATGCAGGACTTGGAGAATCACACATGGAGAACATATCCGAGGGACGAGAGCCAAGGGAGGAAGACTCCAAGGGCAAGCCGGAAGTGGACTTCAAGGGCACACGTGAAGGGTGGCATGGAGGCAAGCCAAGAGAAGGCTTGTGTGCGCATCCGAGGGACGATAGACAGAGAAAGATGACTTCGAGGGGCGAGCCAAGGGAGTGCATCTGAAGGCATACGTGAAGGAGAGTGTTTGGAGTGATTGTAAGTGAGTGGAGAGGCTAGGCAGTCGACTGGTAGGAAGCCAGTCGACTGTCTAAACTCATAAAAAGTTTACAGCCTCGGACTAGTCGACTGCCCCAGGGGCAGTCGACTGGTCATCCCCGAAAACTAGCCGTTGGCTAGCAATTAATGCTAGGCCAGTCGACTGACCCAGGGGCAGTCGAGTGGTGCGGGGTTGGACAGCTTGTGAAGCTGTCCTGTTCTCTTATAAAAGGGGGACTTTTCTGCATGTGAACAGTACAGTTCCTTACTGTACTGAAGTGCTGCTCGTGCCCCGTGTGATCAGATATTCCTCTCGCTCTCCATCGCAACTTGTAAAGAGGAAGAAGACAAAGTTTGTAAAGGTTTCTCCACCTTTGAAGGAGGTTTTCATAGTGGAGAGTGTGCAACCACGTGGTGTTAGTGATATGAGAGAAGTGTCCTAAGGCAATCGCCTTATGATGTAAACATTTATATTATTAAATGATAATTCACTATTTGAGTATACATGTTTTGTGTATTTGATTGGGATCTTAAACTCATCTACTGAATGTCCGCAATACAACTCACAGCATAAGAGAATTTGTGATGGGATCACAACTAGTGATTATCTCTAATGTGCAAATGTGAAGTATTGAAAATATCCTTAGTCGATGAATTGATAAATATGGACACTATCAATTCTGTTGAGACTAGCATGGGTTATTCTCTAATCAGCTGATTCTCACTGGCTGGTGACATTGGGATGTCCAGAGATAAACATGGATGCTAGTTAAGGGAACTAGTTCATTGGAGTGACTAGCTGTAAGACTTCATATGGGAATCTACATGTAGATATGTCAATGAAGTTCTTACTGCGGCTTAAGTGCGATGTTCCTTTGACTTGCGGTGTTCAAGTCATCTTGGTCATGGAGACTTATACTTTAACATCTTAAGCAAGCATCTCCAAGGAGGTGTGGACCCAGGATGATTGGGTATAAGCCGAAGTGCCCGAAGATGTTTGAACAGCCTACAAAGGATTCACCACTCCTTGCGAGGAGATGTATACCCAGGCCTATCGTCGGATTGTTACTCTGTAACGACCCGGCCCATTTGGCGGCCCATTTGGCGGTCTCGACCGTCGACCGTCGACCGTGCCGTTACCAATACTAGGTCTTCCCACTCCTGGGCGTGGATTTTTGGCTTCCCAGGATTCGAACCCTAGACCCAGGCTTAAATCTAGGTCTTCCCACTCCTGGGCGTGGATTTTTGCCTTCCCAGGATTCGAACCCTAGACCCAGGCTTAAATCTAGTTCTTTGTGAATCCTGAATACCAATTGAGCTATAGCTCAATTGGTATTCAGGATTCACAAAGAACTAGATTTAAGCCTGGGTCTAGGGTTCGAATCCTGGGAAGGCAATAATCCACGCCCAGGAGTGGGAAGACCTAGTATTGGTAACGGCACAGTCGACGGTCGAGACCGCCAAATGGGCCGCCAAATGGGCCGGGTCGTTACATACTCAAAACCTCTGGCCAGAGTATATCATGTTTAGAGTGAGAGTCTCTAAAATACATGAGAGTAATTAGAAATCCAAAGGACGAGAAAGACACTACTTGGGCTAGATGTGACGTAGTCAGCCTAGTGGGGACTGACACCATAGACCGTGTCCTGAACCAAGTGGGTATAAGGTGGTGAAGGGAATGGGGCACGATTCATTAGAGCTGCTGAAGGGTTTCAGAATAATTTCTTCTGAGGTCAAATCGTTGATCTTTCCATTAATTGGGGATCATGATGTACTACTAGGTGCCACTCATGATCGTTCTATAATTAATGGGTTAATTATAGACGGCCAACATAAATCGAAAGCCTATTTAGTCACACGCAATACGAGTAATCCGAGAGATTTAAAACGAGTTGAAAATTGGATTTTCTGATCAAGAGAAATAAGTCGAATCTGAATTTATCAGAGGCGCAATGGAAGCTAAAAATGGCTAAGTCTTTTGAAAGCTTTTTGGACGAATTAAATGAGTTTAATTCGCGGCGGTTCGGGTTGGTTTGGCCGGCCAAAGAGGGTGTCAAAACCCCCTTTGGTGGCCGGCCACAATAAGAGGAGAAAACCAATTAATTTTGGTTTAATTAATAAAATAAATCTAGTGTGATTTGTTTTATAAATTATGGATAAATAAATTTGTATAAAGAAATTTATATAAATAAATTTATAGAAATTTATTCTTTTATGGAAGATTAAAATAATCCATGAATTGGTTTATTTTAATTTTATAAAATCAATTATGAATTGATTTTTCCATAATAAGAAATTTATAAATTTCTTATAAAATTTTATTCCATAATTTAAAAGAGAAGAAGAATTAGTTTTATTATAAATTGGTTTATAATAAAGACTCGGTTTAAACGGAATAATTAATAAGTAAATTTATAAGATAAATTTCTTATAACTAATTCCGTTAATTCGGTTTAGAGGGAGACTTAGCAAAGGAGTTGCTACTATATAAAGGAACCAAAGGCTAGCCCTTATTCCAAAATTAAGAGATTAGTAACTTCCTCTCTCCCTCTCTCTCTTATTCTCTTCTCCTTCCCTTCTCTACACCTAGGGCCGGCGCCCACCAAGGAGACCTACGGCCGGCGCCCACCTTCCTCCATCTAGGGCCGGCGCAACCCTCTCCTCCCCTTGAGCTTGGCGTGAGCTAACAAGAAGAAGGAGAACCCGAACAAGAAGAAGAAGAAGCGGATAGCGACTCCTCTCATCTCGGAATTCGATTCCGTTACTTCGTTGGTTAGTTTCCTATATTTTCTCTTGTTCATCTAGTTGTGCCTTCCGAGGATCTAGTAGTTCTCGTCGGCACAAAACTCGTGACTTTGTGAAGTCATCCCGAAGAGAACTCGGCGTGGACGCGAATAGAGGCGGAGCTTCCAAGGGACGCTACGGTTGGATCTCGTCCCTTACTTCGAGTTACGAGAGGTACTTGGTAAATTAGTTTACTTTTCCGCAAAGTTTTATTTTATGATTATGTCAACACACCATAGGATTGCATGCTAGATACGAAGTTAAAATAATTTAGGAAATTATTTTATGCAAACTCTTCCGCTGCACGTAAAAATTTTGAATTTTACGAACTCGTATCCTTGTCGACATGCACCCGGTCCCAACAGTGGTATCAGAGCCGGTTAGTGTTCGACTTAATCATATAATTGTTTTGTGGAAAACTTTGTCATGATCTCAATTTCGGAAAAATTTTTTCAATTATGGAAACTTTCCAATTATAATAAATTTTAGATTTAGGAATTTCTAAGTTTGGAAATCCTCATGAAATTTCGCAAACTTTTGAAATATCCTAGTTTCTAAATTTTTATAATAATTGTGAAAACTTCCTATCTTTGGAAACTTTTCAATTTTGGAAATTTTCTATTTTAGAAATTTTTCAATTTTGGAAATATGTAAGTTTTCTTTGTACCGGAAACTTACAATTATTCTGAAAACCAATTTTTGAAATCTCGCAATTTTGGGCACTTTCTTTTAAGAAAGTCTAGAGAAATTCATGGACAGTTAATTGACAATTAAATTTGAATTGGTTTTTAAATTGACAACAAAATTCTTTATTTTGGATTGAGCCTCGGGGAGCCGTCCAATTTAAAGTTAGTTGTTGTAATTTAATT